>PVJI01020633.1:0-28634 GCA_004026765.1 Micronycteris hirsuta | reverse complement strand
GATGTTGGGTCGTTTACAAATGTCTCTGAGGTTCCTAAGTCCCTCCTCATATTTTTGAATTCTTATTTCTTCCTTCTGGTCCATCCCATTGGTGTGAGTGCCAGCTTCCTTTTTTTCCCTATTGGTTCCCTGTAAATCTTCCTCCATTATCTTTATCATATTCTTCATTTGTTCAACTATTTGTGTCCACCTTTCTTCCAGTTTTGTGAGCATCATGATTACCAGTGTTTTAAACTGGGCATCTGTTAATTTGGCTATCTCTTCACCCGTTAGTTGTAATTTGTTCTGATCTTTCGTTTTGGCCACTTCATTCTTTTTTATCTCGCCACACCTGTCGGAGTCTTAGGTGTTTGTCAGTGCCTGGCAACCTGGGTCGCTTTTTTGTGACGTTTCCTCTGGGGGCGGGGCCTGGGAGGGAGCAATGGCGTCTGCCGTTCACCGCCACTCCCTATCACCCTCTGCTCCCCAGTTCCCCACTGCCTTTTCCGCCAGTCTCGGCCCTGCTGGTTCTCACTGGCCTCTCCGGTTATGCCGCCGGCCTGCGGGGTTCACCCGTTGCTCGGAGTTGTGCTTTGGTTAGGCGCTCGCGGGGTAAGTTCCTCCAGGCAAACTGCCTCTCACTCCGCTCCTCTGCTCGGTTCTGCCCCGCTTACCGGCCTGGATGTACGTCCTCCCCAACTTCCTGGGTGTCGGACTTCCCTTCAGTTTGATTCTGTCCGTTCTGGTTGTTTTTCGCTATTGAGTTCGTTGTTTAAACTCTCTGGTTGTGAGCACCCATGCAGTGCGTCCACCTGCACCGCCATCTTGGCGGAAGTCAGCCTTATCACAATTTAACGGCGGTTTTATGTGGGCTGAGTCTAATTATGAAAGCTTGCGTGCGCATATTCTATGATCACTTTTCTAGTGATTCACCTTTCTGTTTACGAAAGTACTGGTTTGCAATTAGTTGGAAATTTGAAGCAGCAAACCAAAGGCTGTGGCCTAAGAGGCACAGTCCCGGCCACGGTCCGGTTCCTATCGGTGGCGTCCGCAGGGCGCGGTCAGCTTCCTGACGCCCAGTCCCAGTTACAGCAGAGCCACAGGCAGTGAGCAGATAAAGGGCTCTTAAACTTCTCTAGAGATTCCCTTTGCCAAGGAGGATACAAAGTTTGACCAAGTTTGACCAAATCGCTCAGAGAGTGAGTACAAACGGAAGCCCTAAACCCAGGCCTCAGACCCGAGGGCCAGTGTCCTGGCCTTACAGAGTGTCCAGGGGCAGTGTTGTCCGGTGGTCAGACCCGCTGCCTCTCACTCCAGATGATCTGGGTGTGCATGCCAGCCCTGCCACTTCATAGCTGCGTGACCTTGGGCAAGTCACCTCCCCTCTTTGGGCCTCAGTTTCCTCAATCTGTAAATGAGACATAGTAATAACACTTTCTAGGGTTCTTCTGAGGATCGATGGGGGTCTTAATTCATATTATTTAGAAGAGTGTTTGGCACACAGGAAGCACAATGCAAATAGCCGTCATTAACAAAGATGATCGCATGGCATTTCCTATGTCTGCTCAAAGCCACTCAGTCATGTGACTGGAGGGGACTGAATCTGGGACATTTCTGATGTTGGCAAGTAAGGAGTTGAATCAGAACTCAGGCCACTGGGGCCGGGGGCTGTTCCAGGGGCTTCGACATGTTTCTCTCCCACTGATCCTGGTTCTCAGCATTTTGAGTGAATGCGTTCCATTCTCTGAGCCTCGGTCTCCTCATCTGAACAAAGGAAGTGGCCATCTCTGTTCTGCTGCTGCTAAGGGCAACAGGGATGAGTGACAGGGTGCTTTTAAACAGGAAGAAGAAATGTTTTCACAATCAGTTTCCAAGCAAGTGAGTGGTCAGGGGTCACGCCAGCAGAGTCTTGTGCTGGGAATGCTCCTGCAAGAAACGGCCCAGAATCTTCTTCTTGGGAAAGCAGGTGGCCTCCGGTGGCGAGCCAGCAGCTCGTTTCAGTGGCTCCATCCGTGCTTGCGGCAGGCACCGCCAGCGGTGGTGGCAGGCAGCCCAGGCCTGCCACCCGGACACTCAGCAGCCGGGAAGAAGCAGTGGCATCTGCGTGGGGGTGGAAGCGGATGCAGCGTTTAGAGTTGGAAAACAATATGCATTCGTCAGGGTTTTGCTCTTTCTTTTCTAAATTCAGAACATTCGGGGAGAGAACAAAGAGGGAGGAATACTGATTTCCCCTCCAGGAAGGGATGATGGATGGTGGGAGCTGGCAGGAAACACGGACACCTCCTCCGCCACCCGCCCCACCCACCCCGTCACATCTCCCTGGCTCCTGCCTGCTTTCTCTCCCTGCCCCCCCCACCGCCCTGCCGCCCACCTCCCCCTGCTTCTGTCTCTCACTCTCTCCTTTTCCTCCCTCCCCAACCAAAACGAAGATGCTGCCTGCATGTGAGATTCCACCACACATCCCAGGAGTTAGTCCACCCCCCTCCTGTCCCCACTGCGTACGATGGAATCTCTGTGATGAGAGACCTCAGGCCCCTGCATGGTTGTTTGTGAGCCCAGGAGTGGGTGAGTGTTTCCAGGCGGATACGAGGGCCACACCTGTGCTGTGAGCAGCAGCCGAAGCTGGACAAGGGCAGCACCAAGCTCTCCCCTGTCTGCTCACAGCCAGCTGGGGGGAAGGAAAGGTGGGGGCTGGAGTCTGGGGGTGGGACAATCCAAATGCCAGGACGTAGTGTAGAGAGAGAAGGCAGAGAAGGGGGAATGGGAAGGGAAGGGGAAGTGGGAGGGAATTTCAACCCGTAGGTTGTCAGGAGCCCTGGAACAAGGCCTGGTCTGAAACCAGCCCCATCACCACCTACCTGAACTGGAAGGGCCACTCCACAATCTGGTGCTCAGGTGAGTACCCGAGTGTCTCAACCTTAGCATTGCTGATGTTGGGGGCTGGGTGAGTCTTTGCTGTGGGGGAGGGGGTTTGTCCAGTGCATCACGGCTTTTTTAACAGCACCCCTGGCCCTTGATTCCCCAGAGAGGCGCCAGGAAGTACCCCAGCCCTCATTCCCAGTCAGCACAACTGCAGAGGTCTCCAGACATTGCCAAGCGTCTCCTGGGGGGAGGGGCAGGGAGCAGAATCGCCACTGGCTTGAGAATCACAGAAAACAATTTCCCTTTGGAAGTTACCCCCAGCGAGAGAGTGCGCCTTTAATATTTTATCTATAAGCATTCAAATCCCAATTCTAGGAAGAATAATTCTGAGATTTCTGTTGTCCTTAGTTCTGCACCTAAGAGCAGGTGAGAGGTCAGAGGTCGGACTCCCCCTGGGTGCCCACTGGGCACCGTGATATATGGTTGGATCCACCCAACTGTGGGTGGGGCTGCTCAAGTTTTGTGGTTTTATTTTGTTGTTTTCTTTATACTGACTAATGTTTTAGAAGTAATTCAGAAAATCCGCCATAAAGCTCATGAAGAGTTGATGTCATTCAGGTAAACTAAGGCACAGAAGAGGAAAAGCTTTCAGCAGTCCTTGCGTGAACTAGCCTTGGGTTTCCGCCACAGCCCCCAGCTCCTGTGCTGAGGGAGGGACCCATGGGAGGGTCCCTCATCACACAAGCAGAACACACTCAGACACCTGGTCCCTGAGAGTCAGGACAATGGAGTGGAAGACAAAAGGAATCTGGGTATCTGGGAGCCAGGAGCTGCCTGTCTCCAGAATTTTGTACATCCGAGAATCGACCCTGGTGTGCTCACCTGCTGCTGTCCATCTCTGTATGTCTGGGTCAATTCTGTGAACTGACCCCGTCGCCGACGCTCAGCTGCGTCCTTCACGCTGGTCCTCCAGACCTTGTTCAAGTGTTTCCTCCTCACCTCAGACCTTCCCTTGGTCCTCGCAGCCCAAGGCAGTTTCCTTGTCCTCTTACGTCTCAAAGCCTTTGGCGGGGTCCGCTCACAGCTCCGCTCCCCAGCGGCACAGTTGTCCACACCCACAGTTCAGTTGTCCCTCTGTCCTCTCTTACCTGCTGCCAAAATCCCAACAACCACGTCCTCCCTGCCTCCCTCCTTCCTCCTTCCTTTCCTTCCTTTCTCCTTCCCCCTTCTCTCTCTTCCTTTTTCTCTCATTTAGTCATCTATTCAACAAATATTTAGTGAGTGCCTGTTCTATTAGGTGCTAGGATGGGCTTCTTTGTAGCATCTTGCAGTGCCAGGAAGTAAGGAAGTGTTTAAAACACTCATACTCACATAATCAGACACACACGCACGCGCGCGCACACACACACACACACACACACACACTGATGGGGGTGTGTCAAAGGGGCACAGGAGACAACAGAGAGCCCCCCAGTGACTATAGCTGACAAAGTTGAGCCATACAATTAAAAAAATAGTTTTGGATTATAATCCAAAGTGAATATAAGTACCCATGAGTCCATATTGATATAAGTGATTCAATAAAGTAATAAGTGAGAAAGAAAAGACAGTTTTTCGTGAAGAAGAATTCCAAATAAATATACTCTCCCCTAAGGGAGGTGGAGCATAACTCACGCCACCTTAAGAGGGGGCTGGATAAGGTGACTTCCTTCCAAAGAGCACGGCATGGATGCGGGGCGGAAAAGTGACTTCGCCGTGGAGAAACCCAGCGACCACCGCCCCCGCCAGGCGGTCGAAGTCCGCACCAGCAGCCGCAGATCACGCGGGTGCTCTGTCCTCCGCGTAATGTGACCATAATGGCGCTCAACCTCGGCGGTCTCCTCCCCTAACCCGTAACTCCAGTCCGGTCCTGAGAAAAATCTATCTCCAGTGGAGTGGCATTCAACAATAGACTTGACCAGCACTTCTAAACATGACCCAGTTCATGAGAGCCCTCGTCGCCGCCAAGGCGCACAAAGTCACTCTTGGAACCCACGCTTTGTGCTTCAAGACAAAGTATTAACATCAGCCGTTATCCACTAGGTCAGAGGTTCCCAGCATTTCTCGGTTCATGGGCCATTCGTGTCCTAGGAATTTTCTTCACTGCACTCTCAGTCCAAAAGAAACACTTAACGACTGCATCTGTTAAGTAGTTACGTCCCAATAACTCAGCGGCAGTTGCCCGCTCACCGTCCCGCAGACGCCGCTGCTTCCCTCTCTGTGTCTCCGTCGTGGCCCCGAACGTGCTCGGTGCCGGGGCACCTCAGCACACAGCTTAGGGACTGCAGCTCTAGGCATTAAAACTCTCACGGGACACACACGACAGCCATCTGGCAAGACCAGTCAGAAGCGAATTGACCGGGTAACTTTTCACCTCACGGTTTCCACGCCGCAACCCAGCACTGCGCCGCTTAGTTTGATGTTAACCGGCAACACGGCCTCCAGCTCGCTGCCGCAGCAGCCCCTTCGCCGTGCCGAAGGTATTCCTCACTGCATTCGTCAGGGTTTCCGGAGAAACGGAGCCAACAGAGAGCATGTGTGCATACAGAAACAGATTAATCGTAAGGGATTGGCTCGTGTATGGAGACGGACAAGTCCAAGTCTGCAGGGTGGGCTGGCAGCCTCGAGCCCCCGGGGAGCTGATGGCGCAGATGAAACTCAGAGGCAGTCTGCTGCGGAATTTCTTCTTGCTCAGGGCGGCTGTCTTTCTGTTCTATTTGGGACTTCCGCTGATTGGATGAGGCCCACCCACAGCGTGGAAGGAAATCTGCTTACTCAAAGTTTAACAATTTAAATGTTAAATTTACCTAAAAATACCCTCTACATCGAAACATACAATGAATCGTTGCAAGTTCACCCCTGCCACACATACACATCTCCTTAAACCAACTTGACCTCCAAATAAAGGCGATAGCTAGGTCATACTTCTACCTAATGTGATACAATGATCCTGTATGCAGTCGAAAATGCACTAACTGTTCCTCCAGAAGAGGACGCAATGTCCTTGGCTGACGTTTAGCCTTCTTGGTATCCTGTAGCTTAAGTTCTGTTCCACACAAAGTCCCTTACAACGTTAACAATACTTACCTTATGTTACATATTAAGAAAAGAAAGTTACATATTAATATATACATACACAAACATTCATAACAAAATAAGGAACAAATGCAACAATTACAGTCCCTGTTTCTGTGACTGGTCACATGGTCATAGCTGGTACTTATAACCACCTTCTTCCACCCCGTTCTGCATTTCCTTTGCCCTCAGCAAGCACCTCAGCCGGTCACGGTCCTTTACCTGGTGGGGTGACCTAGAAATTTCACCGATGGTGGAAGGACCCTGAAACTGGTCAGACTTGTTTCTCACCCCCTGGCATGTAAACGTACAGCCACAAGTCTAGAGTAGTTGCTGCTTCTTGCTGACTTGCTCCAATCTGCATCAACACAATGGACCAGCGCCGTATCCTGCAGAAGGGAATGGGATCTTGTGACCAAGATCCCTGAAAACCTGAACTCTGATCAAGGCCTGAGAGCTGATAGAGCCCTGAGGTAGAGCCCTGAAGGTGTCAGTGCTGGCCCTGGCAGCTGAAAGGTAACCACTTCTAGTGGACCTTAGGGACAGGGATAGAGAATAAGGCATTTTCTAGATCAATAGCTACATAGCCAACACTAGCGAGCATGGTCATTTGCTCAAGCCATGAAAACGCCGGTGGCGCAGCAGCGCCGTGGGGCTCACCACCAGGTTAAGCTTACAGAAACCCTCTGTCTTTCTCAAAGACCTGTTACTCTTCTGCCCGGGCCAGAGAGGAGGGATGGGTGGGGATCGCTGTGCCTGCATCCTTAAGTCCTGATGGTGGCACTAATCTCTGGTCCTTCCAGGAGCGTGGTGTCACTTTGGTTCACTGGTCTCCCAGGTAGCAGCAGCTCTGCCTCCCACGTGGCCTTTCCCACATAAAACCCCTCCTGCCACCAGCCAGCGGACCAACGTGGGGCTCTGCTGGCTGCTCGGCATGCCTGTTCCAGTTACACATTCCAGAACTGGAGGGATCACCCAGGGTGACGTTGGGGACTCACTGGGCCCACTGTGAGACGGACTTGAGCCAACCCTCCTTCGGTCACCGGACCCCCATGACCTCTGCCCTGCCTGGGGGCACAGTGACCTTGGGTGTCCTGGAGTCAGTGTCAGCTCAGAGCCGGGACCCAGCAGCCCCCAAAGGCCTGATTATTTCCTTTTCCCCAACGCGGTGACCCCGGGGACTGGCCGTAGGTCCCTTCAGGAAAGGCTGGAGGAAAAGTCACAGTGTGACTATTTGGTGGTGTCCTGGGCTCCTTCATCAGGGGACCCACTTCGCTTTCGCTCGAGGCGCGCTGGGTCTGCAAACTGGCTCAGGTCTGAGGATGGACCGAGGGCCAGGACTCCATGTGTATGATCCAGACTGGACTTTATTCACGACCTAGAGCTGCTCTGCTTACACAGAGCACGTGAGGCCTCAGTCAGGTTGCTTTCCACTTCAGCCCTAGGAGCGCGTGACCCGTGAGCTGACCCCGCAGTTCTGCACAGGGCACACCATTCTGAGCGCCACCTTGACCCTCGGTCCGCTCAGTGACCACACCCACCTTGCCTCTGGTGGCCGCCACTTGTCCCCACCACCCCGGGGATCCAATTACCCCCGCTGTACTCAGGTTTCCGAATTCAGCACCTGCCGTTCCCACTGTGAGGCCTGGCCCACAGAGAAGAGCGATCCCAGCTCTCCCAGGATGCTGGGCTCCCCTCGTAAATTTATTCCCTCATGGCTCTGTCCTCCCAGGGCGTGTGACTAGGTCTCGCATGACAAACCCGCTCCAACATTCCAGTCCCCGAGTCTTCAAATCCCTTCCTTACCTACACTTAGCCCACGCAGGTGCAGATTTCTGACTCGCTCTCCGTGGGTCTCCTTGAGGCCCATTGTCAGCCCACCGGCCACCAAACTGCGAGAGCCCTTCCCGGCTCCAGGAGCAGAAATGCAGAGGCGATGTTAGCTGGAGCACTAGATATGGAGCCTGTCGGCAACTCACCCGAACCAAGTTCATGTTCCTGACCATCATCCCGCCCTCCATATCCATGCCCACACGTGCCCAGCTCTCTTTCTGTACGAGTCAGGAGACTCAGGTAGTTCTTTGGGAGTGCAGTGCTCTCCTCATTGGCCACACATGGCACTTCGCCTTTAGGGGTCTGCTGGGGCCGGAGTCCAGTTATAGAAGCGGAGAGGGCCGTGGGTTGGTCCCAAGGAGAGTCAGCATTGCCTTGTTTGGCAGCTGCCTGAGGAAAGGCCACTAACCTTTCCTCAGGCGATGCAGGGTGAATACCCTGGGATGGGTAAAGAGGTCTCTGCTCCTGAGGGTGGAGAGACTGTCGCCCCTGGCAAAGCCGACTCCTCAGAGTTTAGGGGCCCCCACCCACGTCCCCAGCTCCACCAGGGTCTTTTCACGCATCCCCATCCCACCTTTCAGGACCTCGTTTCTTCTCAACCGACGCCTTTAACAGCAGACCCCCCACGGGGCTGGGGTGCAACTCACACTCTGATTCCGCGACTTTTTGCCACTGCAGCCCTGTGGCCACAGGAGATCAGGGTCTCCTGCTTGGCAGACGTGGACGTTTGCAGGTCACTCATGAAGCTGGTGAGTCACAGGAGTCAGACCAGAGACTTGCGCTGGAATTACCAGGAACGAGGCTCTGTCTTCACGGAGCCTGCTTGGCTGGCGGGACGCAAATGGGATGGGCTGATGGTCACGAAGACCGCTGCAGGGAAGCCCTGTCTGAGAAGCGGCCCCTCTCAGCATGTGCTGAGCCCCCAGATTCAGCCACGACTGAAGCCCACACAGCACTCCTGGCCTTTCTGTTAGGTAAAACTGCCCTTGTGGGTTTTGACGGTGTGAGCGCAGTGACTCGCCTGCAGTGGGGAGAGTCCCGGCTCACGCAGGCCTGAAGCCCCGCCGCTGAGCCCGCGCTCCGGGCTGCCTGAGTTTCTGGTCCCACTTTCTATTTTTCAAATTTTATCTATTTTTATTGTTGACACTATTATAGATGTCTCCATTTTCCTTCTTTGCATTCAGTCTCTCCCTTCCCCCCCCCCGACAGCTGTCAGTCTGTTCCGTGTGTCCACGCCTAGTTTTTCTCTTTCGTGTGTCAGTTTATTTTGTTTATTAGATTCCACATGTAAGTGAAATCATACGGTATTTGTCTTTCTCTGACAGGCTTATTTCACTTAACGCAATAACTCCATGCTGCCACATCCCTGCCATCACAAAGGGTAAGATTGTCTTCATTTTTATGGCCGTGTAGCGTCCCACTGTGTTAGCCACCTTCGTTTCTGGCCCCCAGCTCTGAGCTGCAGCCGGTCCCTCTGCTGGTGGCACGCTCGCGCACACCCCCCTTGGTGAAGGAATAGCCCCTCCTTTATTACCAGTAGGAAATGGCCTAGAACAGCATGTAGGGCAGAAGGCAGAGCAGGAGCCAGAGTCTGGGGCTGCCCAGCTCTGGGGACTCGGGGGCCTGGGACTCCAAGTGTTTCCGTGGGAGAGGAGCTCTCATTTTCTGAGTGTTGTAGGGCCTTCCCTCCACCTCAGTCACCTTCTGGATCCAGGGGCTATAGTTTTCTAACAAGGTGTAGACTCCTGGAATGTCCTTCCGTCCACAGCTCCTTCCCCAGCTGACGATGCCCACCTGGTACCACTTCTTGTCCGATTCCGTGGTACAGACGAGAGGCCCCCCGCTGTCACCCTGTGGGCAGAGAACACGGCTCAGTGGCAAGTCCCATTCCAAACTGTCCATTTGTCCATTAACTGTCATTGATGGAGGAGGACCCGCTGGCCTCCCCTACTCCAGGCTGCCGGAGGAAACCTGTCACCGCTGACCGTTGCCCGCCCCTTCCCAGGCCCGCGGGAGGAAGGTGCCGCTGCCAGGCTGGCCCCAGGACCCGCGGGCTGCAGGGCACGGGCAGTGGATGGGATGGACTGAAGAGGGAGGAGGAGGGGGAGGGGGACAAGGGCCTGGTAAAAATAACTCCATCCGCAGAGGGAGCTGGGAGATGAGTGAACATGCCGAGAGAAGAGGGGGGACTAGTTCCGTGGGTCTTAGCAAGTCAGAAGCTCTGAAATCTAAAACAAAACAAGACAAAAACAGACTCAGAGACCAAAGGACTGGTTAGCAGAATGAGGGGGTGGGGCACTGGTGAAAAGGTGAAGGGAATCTAGTCAATCATGTTGTGATACGTTTACACAGTGACACGTGACTGCTAGAATTAGTGGGGTGATCACAGTGCAAGGTATAAAAATGTGGAATTACTGTATCGTACACCTGAAACCAATATATCCAATAGAAGCTAGTACACCAACTATACTTAAATAAAAAATAAACTTGAAAAAATTATAAAGTGTTATGTAAAATCAATGATTTATCTCAATATGTTTATTGGCTGGAAGTATAATATCTGTTTATTAAACATTAGACATGGTATGGCAAAGAAAAAAAGAAAGGGCCATAGAGAGGAGGAGATAAAAACAGACACGAGGAGGATTGTTAGGGTTGTGGGTATGAATCTGATGGGCTTCCAGAGGTGTGGGGGGGATGGTTTAATTCTTTGGTGGGGGTTTATAGAGGGGAGGGGCAGGTGAGTTAGTTTTTCTGTATGTGTGCCCCTCCAGGGTAGAATCGTGTGGGTCTGACTCACATGATTATTTATATAGAAAATATGGACCAAGTGCCTGCAGTGCGGCGCACACACGTATGGCTTCCTTCTGTCCATCTGATGCAGGGGAAGGGATGCTTCAGGGGGTCCAGGACTTGCTCAGGGTGCCAGAGCGGCCAGGCCAGAGTTGGAACCAGGACTTCCTGACACCAAAGCACATGGTCTCTCCACCTTGCCACTCACTTCTCACTCAAGTCATGGCGTGGCTGCAGTCACTCGAGCGTCTGTCTTCAGTGGAGAGATGGCCCCGCCCTGGTCACACACAGGTGACGGGGGTCATTGGACGATTGCGACAACTCTAATGGGCGGGGGCTCGTGTTTCCTGGACGTGCGCGAAGCATGTGTTAGCCCCTTAATTTTTTTCCCCTCTTTGACCCCATCACTTTATATTTCTGCGAGGCAGGTATTTTGATTCTCATTTTATAATTACAAAAGTGAAGGTCAAAACAGGTTGATCACTCCAAGTTCACAAATTTTCATTGAGGAAAAACTAATTGTCAGGTAATTGGGACACAAGACCTTATGGTCTAGTTGCGGGGGTGGGGGATAAAAATGCAAACAAATAGGATTCACCATGTTTGATGAGGCAGGAGAAGTATGAACAAAGACAGAGCGGAGCAGAGAGGGGGAGGAATCGATCTGCTGGGAAAAAGTTCTGTCAGAATAGACTTCAAGGCATTTCATTTGAAGGGTGAATAGGAATTCGACAGCGTTTGGAGGACCGTTTAGGGAGGAGTTTGACAGGAGGTAGAGAGGCTGGTTGAGACACGGCGAAATGATGAGGGTCTGAAGGTCAGGATGGGGAGGGACGGGGGGAAACCCACGTGATCTGATGGCTGGCGACATGGGACCTGAACAGTGGCCACAAGTTCCAAGGTTGTGGAGTGTGGTTAGGAGAGATTAAAGTGCAGGGGAAGGTAAAGAAATTGTATTCAAGTGGAGTTTGGGTTGACTGTGGAACAAATGCAACCCCAAACAGAGGGTTAAACAGAGCAGAATTTGCAGAGGTCAGAGCTCAAGGACACGTGGTAAGTGTGGGCCAAAACCAAAATGACCTTTTCCAATACAAAGCGCAGCCCCTACCCCTTGTCTGGTTTTTGTAGGTGGGTGTTTTTCTTTGCGTTAGCTCTGTTTCAGAGTGATAGGGCAAGAACCAAATCAACAGTTCTACTCAGCTCCTTCCACAAATGGGGTTTTTATAATTTCCTTCTATTTTACGAAGGCATGAATGTTGTACAATTTTTATTAATATGTTGCATTGACTATTCCCTTACTTAACAAGGAGAGCCCTGTCCTTGGGCAAATAATCTTTTATAAACCTCAATTTCTATGTCATAAAATAGAGATAATACCAACTACTTTTCAAGATTGTTGGCAGGTAAAATTTTAAAAATCTATAAATCACTCAGCACAGAGTAAATGCTATATAGTAAGTGCTCCAGAAGTGCATTAGTGTTACTTTACCCTTACATATTAGAAACATTACTTGTACATTCAGGAAACAGAGATTCCCTTCATGGCCTGCTGAGACCCAAGAGGGGCATCTGTAAATACATGTCCCTTTATGCACAAAACCTTTACATTTTTTCTCTTCCTCTTCAAGAAAGCAAGGATTGCCCCAAAGGAGGAACTGGTCCCAGCCGGTAAGGACCCAATACTGATGACAGCGATCCTAAGTGATGAAATACTGATGAAAGTGATCCTAAGAAACACTTTCCTCCAAGGACTAAGTCAAGGACCCATCTGGTTAGAAACGTGCTGACCACAAGAGCCTCCCAAGTTCACCGCGGAGAGATCATCACACCGTGCGGTCATTCCTGTGTTTTGAGGAGGTGGGGGCTTAGATAGAAGCAGACGACCTGGCTTCCAGCCTGAGCCCACCCTTCCCTGGACTAAGGGGAAATCACTTAAATCCTAAGTCCCTGTTTTCTCACCTGTTTAAACAGGGAGAGTGAGACCTGCCTACCCAGCCGATCTTGCAGGACAGTGGAGAAAACGACATCACTGAACATGGGAGAAAGAGCCCTGAAATTATCACACTGCTTCAGATCCATTCAGATAGTGAAGGAAATGATTGTTGATTAAACTAACCATGTTTTCTCATCTGTGAAAGTTTTGATTAAATGTTTTTCTACATCCCTTTTCAGCTCTGAACGTCTGGGATTCTAAAAGTCTAAGTTCTGTGGGGTGAGATAAGACTTTCACGCAAGTGTCGTGAGGGATGCATACAAGACAGCACCGTGGCAAGTAGCCCGGGACGGTGAAACTAATTCTTTATGGCACTGTAATTAACGATGGATACGTGCCATTATACATTGGTCCAAACTCACAGAACGACCAGAGCGACCCCAGTGCAAACTGTGGACTCTGGGTGACACTGATGCGTCAATGTAGGTTCACCAGCAGCAGCACAGGTCGCCTGGCTGGTGACGATGTTGATAGCAGGGGAGGTGGTGCCTGTGTGGGGGCGGGAGGTCCATGGGAAATCTCTGTATCTTCCTCTCAATTTCGTAGTGAACCTAAAACTGCCCTAAAAAAAAAGTCTAAAAAAAGTAGTTCAGGTCTAAGTCCAACTCAGCTTGACAGCCCCATCATTAGACTGCCCAACAGCCCGGTTGGCGGCCGGCTCGTGGCCCCCTCTGTCCCTGCAGGTCTCTGCCTCCTTCCGACCACTGTCGGGCGCCCCCTGCGCTGGGGCTAGCGGGCTTCCTTGGAAAGCTCATGTTCTCGACAAACATTTGTTGAGCATTTTTTATGTGCCAAGCGCTGCACTGGGCCCTGGGAATTCACACGTGGATAAGACAACATTTCTGCGAGGGTTGGGGAGACAGGAAACAGACGGTGCCGTCTCGGTAGTGACTGTTGTTCCAGAGGGCTGCTAGTCCTTCACCAAAGTACTGCGTTACTCATTGAGGGATGGAACTACGTCTGATTTTATATTTTGCTTGACTATGCCACGTAAAAGGGGTTATTTTAAAATTGAAAGTTTCTTCTCATAGTATAACCTTAGGGGATTACAAAGAAGAAAAAGTTCTAGGAAAAGTAAACCAAAAAAATCCAACTGTTTTTCATTTCTGCATTTACTTTTAATTTGTATTTTAAGCATAGCATAATCTTCCTGCCATTATTTTGAACATAATTAAACATCATCATTATAAAATGATCATTTCCCTTAATTATGTGATTCATGCTTTTTTAAAGTTTGCTAAATTTAAAAGTGTGATTTTACTTTTAAGGGCAATTACTTTTAAACCCTAGGAGACTTTCTACTTGTTTCCTTTGTTTTTAAGTGATGATAATATTGAATAATTTCAGAAAAATTCCCTTGATGGGATCACTGTCAGCTTATTCCTAGTTGACACTGGGAAGCTTTCTAAACAGAGAGCAAAGCTTTTCATTTCACAGCTTAAAAAAAAAAGGCTCAGGCCTATAACAGCACATTTATTTACAGCACTCTTAAGTAATAGAGGGTTAATTTTAGCAGCTTGCATTGAAGTACAGGGGAGAGGTTGAGACAAAAATCCGAGACTCCAGTGAGTAGCTCCAGCCATCGAAGCAGAGGGTACAGAAAGTGTCACCAAACATGGCATTGATTATTTTAAATTCTGCCACAGTTGGTTTGGCCACTTGAACACGGGATGGCACGGACTCACGGAGGCTGAAAGGAGAGGCGGGAGCGTGGATGGGGCCTGATCCTTACACCCGCGACTGAGCAGCAGGAGAGACGCCCCGGGAAACCTCCGTGACGGACCTGTTCACCTCGCCACGCCCATCTCGTGGCCTCTGGCTTCTGAAATACCGGAATTTCCCTCTGCAATCTCCCCACATTCTGTCTGGAATTCCCTTTCAACCACACCGTCTCTCCAGTGTCCTTTCCCCTTTTCCATTGCTCCGTGGAGCCCCCAGGATGAACCGCTGGGTCTGCGGCGCGGCCACGACCCGAGATCTGCCATTAACAGCTGTGTTTGGGAAGCCTTGCCTTCTCTGGTTTTTATTTCGGATGTAGTTGTAGATTCATATGCCTTTGTAGGAAGTGGTAGGGAGACTCCATGTGCCGTGGCACAGCCAGCACAGAGACATCAGTGCAGCCGGACATGAGGACAGGTCTGTCACCACAGGGGTCCCTCGACTGCCCTTTCTGTGCCGAGTCTACGCCCTCCCACCCCCCAGCCCTTCCGTAACCCCCGCGGCACCCACTAACCTGTCCTCCACTCCTGTAATTTTGTCACTTCAAGAACATCATGTAAAGGGAATCATGCACAGTGGAATGCACGCAGAGGCATGGGGCCTTTGGGGCTTGGTTTGCTTCACGCGGCGTCAGTCCCTGCAGACCCATCCATGCTGGTGCGCCGGCCGTTGTTCATCACGGCTGAGTGCCACCCTGTGATGGGGACGGGCCGCGGGTTATTTGACCACACACGTCTTGAAACATGTGTTCCCAACCTGGGGGCATTATGAGTAAAGTTGCTAGAAACACTCCTGTACAGGTTTTGGCGTGAACACAAGCCTTCACTTCTCAGAAATAAATGCCTAAGAGTAGCATTTGGTTACGCAGCCAGAGCACAGGCGGTTTGTCCAGAAACCGGCAAACCGTTTTCCAGGGGGTTGCACCGTTTCAGAGCCCCAGCCGCCGGGCGTCCAGTGTCTCCCATTTTCGTCAGCATTTGGTGTCGTCATTATTATTACTAGTAACTATTATCATTACTACTATCACTACTATTATTGTTGTTATTTTATTTCAGTCATTCTGAGAGGTGTGCGGTGGCATCTCATTGTGGTTTTAATTTGCATTTGCTTGATGGCCACTAACATCAAGGATCTTTTCGCGTCCTTATTTGCTGTCAGTATGTCCTCTTCCGTGCATGGCCCGCCCACGCCTTCTGCCCACTCTGTGACTGCACAGCTTGCTTTTCTACTGTTGAGTTTGAAAGTTCATTATATATCGTGTGATTCCTCTGGGGATATTTCTCACAGTCTGCAGCTAATCTTTTCATCCTCTCCATAGGTCTTTCCCAGAGAAAGATTTCTGATTTCGATGAGGTCCAGCTTGTCAATTTTTCCTTTTGTGAGTCATGTTTTTGGTGTCACTCTACGTCCAAAACATTTTCTATGTTTTTTTCTCTAAGAGTTCTTACAGTTTTGCATTTACGTGCACGATCCATTTTGAGTTAAGTTTTAATTGAATTTTGGTTCTCAATTTTTTTCTTAAAAAAGGATTCTTTACTGAAATCATCAGCTTTATTCTTCCTTATTTTGTGCTTCAATTAATCGAATCCACGTACATCCCTGCAAGTCTCTATTGCAGTTGTGACAGACCCTATGGTGGGTACTGCCTTGAGTGTCGGGTTATGAGACTCGGGTTCTCATGTAAATCTCGTTTTAACAGGCCTCTTACCAAACTGGAGTGGGGGCGGGGGATGCCAACTCTGTCCCATGGGGCTGGGGTGGAAGCCCAGGCTGCCTGCTCAGGCCAGTGGTGACGCCAAGAGGAAGGGCAGGAGGCCCGGTGACACCTGAGTACGGTGGAAGCCCAAGGTCCTCAGGGACACTGAGCGGCACAGAGGATGGCTCATCACTCCTAGAGGGCAGGCAAAGGCCTGCTCTCCACTCAGCCTGCCCGGACAGCACCGTGGCAGGCAGCGAAAGAGGGAAGTCAAGGCTGCCCACTTGACCTTGGTGGATGGGGTGGAGGGCTTCGGGGTTTTCCTGGTATTTTGCTGGAACAGAAGGTTTATTGTCAGAAAGTTCCTGCCTTACTAGGCTGCCCCTTTCCTGGTCCAGAGAGCGGTGTTCTTGTTTTCATTTTGTTTTGGTTATATTTTGCGTGTGCCCATTGGCATTTCTGAGTTGCAGGGTTCTCCAGCATCCAGTCTGACACATATAAGAGGCAAAAAGAAAACCCAGGGAACTCAGCGCTCTGTCACTCCTTACCTACCAGGTATCTAGTCAGGCCAACTTCTCTCCACCTGCCAGAGCTTTTGTTTTGTTCTACAATATAAGGTCCAGTGCGTTGGCTGTTCTTCATGGGAGAGACCGTCAGAAATGTGTTTACTCCATCTTGTCCAGAACCAGAAGTCCCAGTTCTCCTTTCTGCTTTGCAATGTTTAAATTGTCCAGAATGTGAGAAAAATACCAGGTTCCTGAGATGTCGATTCTATCTCTCCATTTGGTCCTCAGAGCATTCACCACGCGGGGGCTCCTTCTGAACCGGGGCCTGTGCTGCCGAAGCCCACTCCCTCTTCTGAGCCCCTTCTCCATCCTCCTCTCCCTCCACGGCCCACACCCACCCCACAGTTCCCCCAAGGCCCATCTCATGGGCTGCCAGGGAATCTGCTAACATGAAAAGGGGGTAGACATTGTCCCTCCCATGATGCGGACTTTCCTTCACCCCACAGAACAACGATCATCTGCACGTGTAGTTTTATACCGACCACCAGGTCCCCCATCCAGCCAGTGAGCAGGACTGGGTGGGCTCATCAGGGTGACCCCTCCCAAGGTGAAGAAGGCATCTCTGCACTTTAAAGATAAACCCCATCAATCTTCCTTAGGGCCAGAGGAAGCTAATTGCTGAAGTTTCTCTATTTTTTTCCTAGCCTCAATCAGAAAATGGTTTTCTTTTTCGATGTTTGCAATCATGTTAGTAAAGAGATGCTATCATACTGCGGTCCAGTGAAACCATGCGCATTATGCAGGACGTTACAGCTGTTCACCCACCTGCCTGCCCAGGAGACCGCGGGCTACCTGCGGTGAGACGCCCTGTCTCGCTCGTGGCTGAATCCCTGGGCTACGGTGCCCAACAGAGATCACTAAATTAGTGAGTAAAAAGGATTCCCTGTATGGATCTAAACACTCCTTGGCTTTTTGTTTAAGAAGTCCCCGTAATGAGAAAAGTCTTGGAGCTGTACTTATCCAGTGTACCTGGAGAAGACCCCAAATATGGACGCAGGGTTGCTGGGTAGTGACTCCCAGCATGCACCGATGTCCCAGGACTTGACAAGGAGCACCCCCCACTCCATGTCCCCATTCCCATGGCCACGCCCTGTGTCCCACACGTTTCCCAGGCTCCTCGTTTATGCCCAGTGGGGAGAGGATACCCGTGCACTGGCAGCCCGGGGGGTCCTGTAGAGGGATGGAAGGGAGACCCCCAGTTACCTGGCAAGCATCGTAGCTCGCATTCTCATACCCGGCACACAGCATGTTTTTGGTGAGTTTTGGAAACATCTTTGAACATTTCTCCCAATCCATGATGATCATTGGCACTTTCATCAGGTCAGTTCCCATGGAGTTTTTGTCATCTGGCCCACGGAGAAAGCACATTAGAAGAGCCACTGGACAGCACCCCCCCCCCATCAATTATGCAATGACTATACCCTCAACCACCCTGAAC
The DNA here is from genome assembly GCA_004026765.1 of Micronycteris hirsuta. Classification (NCBI taxonomy): domain Eukaryota; kingdom Metazoa; phylum Chordata; class Mammalia; order Chiroptera; family Phyllostomidae; genus Micronycteris; species Micronycteris hirsuta. Next base: position 10,641 of record PVJI01020633.1, on the reverse strand, counting down.
ACCCCTGCACCCCACCAGCCACCCGTCCACCTTCCTTCACACCCTCCTGAGCCCTCGCTCCCCTCCACCCCGGTCAGCCCACGCAGTTTGCTCGGTCCGCACCCCGGGTCTCTCTGGAATGACTGTGTACATACTCGAATTAGTCCTCTCATTCTAAACCGTATCCCTGCTTCTGAGAAGACAGCTCACTTTACTCCAACCAGCCCTACAGACTTGACCTCTTGGAACTGGCTCCGGGTCCTTTCTCAGCATCATCCTGCCTCTTTGTCATATCTGCCTATTGCCATTTTCATTTTGAGAGTACGGCCCTTCCCTCACACACTCGCAGGGAGAAGGCATTTACATCCTCCAGGAGAGGGGAGGTTGGCTGCAAGTCTTTCCAGGGGATTTGCCAAGGCCCTTTCCAGCCAGCTTCCTGGATTTCTCTCTCTCGCATTAACTGCGGCCACATAGACATTTCAAAATTCTTCTCCCTGTTGAGTATTTTTTTATCTGGGAGGCCTCCTCCTCCACTTTCCACTTTTGAGTGCCTGGAGCCCCAACCAGTCAGATACCAGTTGCTCTCTAGCTACTGAACTCCTGAAATACAGCCATTTTCCAGACCCCAGCTCATTGCCAAGCATCCCTATGGACCCAGAGTCTCTCCCAGGTCTGAGACAGCGCTGAGCCGTCTCCATCCCCCTCCTATCTGCTCTTGATTTGGTTGTGTTTTCTTGCGGACAGTCCAGGAAGGCTCTCATAATCCCTTCCTGCCCTGGTACTCTTCCTCCTGTTTGGCTAAGTAACAATGTAACAACAGGTAACAAGTAACAACAGATTCACTTCTAAGAGCCGCTGGGCAGCACTCCAGGGCCAGGTTTCTACTGAAGCCTGTAGAAACCAGGTGGGAAACATCAATGTGTGAATCCGGGAGCCGTGAAAGAATACAGAGCAGAGGGGCTCCTGGCAGACTGGAGGGTTAAATTCAATGAAACAAACAAACAAGGCTGCTCTGTCTGACTGAATATGACCACGCTCGGGGGCTGACCACGCTCGGGGGCTGTCCGAGACCTGGCCTCACAACGTGGGGCTCTGAGGAGATGCTTCCTTGGCCCTCTGACGAGTCTGAGGTTGGGCCTCTGAGGCCCTGCGGGGTTTGCTCCAGGGCAAGCCTTTTTCTTGCCGAGCTCCCCAGCCCTCTCTCCCTGTCACCCTCCCGTCTCCCTCAGGTTGAATGGCTCCTCCTCAGTGCCTGTGATGTGGCTGCTCCTCAGCAGCTCTCAGAAGATGCTGTGTGGTCACGTACGAGGTTTGGTCTGTCCCCATCCTGCCACCCAGCATTCGCTCCACGCGGAGGGGCCGGGCCGCCTGGGCACGCAGACGGGCTCTTTCAGCCCGCTGAACGTGATGCGCGAGCTCAACAGCAGCAAGGCGATGTCGTTGTTCACGCTCAGCTTTTCAAAGTCCCTGTGCACGACTATGCTGGTGACCCCCTTCACTTCCAGGGACGGGCTCTGCAAGTCGTTGGTTCCCAGGACAACATTCAGGTCTCTCGGTCTGGGGGCAGAGAACCGGAGAGGGGAAGGTGGGAGAGGAAGGAAAGCCACAGAAGGAAAGCACCTCGAAGTTGCTGCGCCCCCAGACCGCCATCCCATAGAGTTCTGGGGGCCTCTACGACATGATCTGCTGGCCTGTTGCCGGGAAGATGGGAGGATTCTAAGAAGGTAGAAAAGGAGGACGGTACGGCTGTCCAGCTCCGTCCCAGAGACGGGAAGGAGGCGCCTCTGCCTGCTGGCGCCAAGGCGGGACTTACCTCCGGGTGCTCTGAGGAGCCCACAGAAAACCGCTTGGCACAGATCAAACTAGCCTCAGATGGGTAAGGTATTATTCACATCGATTTGCCTACCAGCAACTCAGAGACCCCAGAACAAAATTTAATCTAGACGTGTCCCTGGTTAAACAGAAAGAATCTTCAGTATCAGTTCCAGAATTCCCTCCGAGCAGAATGGCCAGGGACTGTCCAACAGCCATGAGGGCAGGCGCCCCAAGCTTTCCTGGGCTCGCCAGGGAGACACGGTCCCCAGGTACTTGATTTACTCGATCCCCCCAGTCTTGCCATGTACTGTAAACTTTCTTGAGGTGGTGTAGTAGGTGTAGCAGAAGGCACAGGGGCTGGGCTCAGGATTTAAATCCTGTTTCTGCCTGCTGGGTGTGTACCTTGGGTGAGTCACCCAACCCTGTTGGACCTCAGTTTCCTTCTCTGTAAAATATGGTTGCTCATTCTCCCTGCTTCAGGGTGTCAGGTTTTCAGGATTAAGAAAAATTTCCTCCTAGAAGGGCTTGCCTGTCCTAGGAGAGCTAAATGAACCAAGTCCCTTGGCACCACAGGCCACAGCTGTTCCTGGAGAGGGCAGAGGGTGATCACAGGGCAGCCATAGTGATTGGCCCTGGGGACCACGAGGAGGGCACAGCAGAGTGCCAGCCTCAGGTTCACTGCCTGCTCATCCCCAGGGCCACTGTGTCTGACTAAGGACTGCCCAGCCCAAGGACCCCCCTTAGCAATCAGGTCTGGCTGAGTGTGGGGGTGCTGGGGGGCGGACATTGCCAGAAGCAACAGAGACGGGCTCTTGATACTTACTCCAGTTGCCCGCTATGTACGCAGTGAGCAGCAGTGACAATCCACCACTCGTCGATGATGGCGCCGCCACAAAAATGTTCATTTCCTGCCTGAATACTCACCAGCCACGGGAACTCACCCACCTGAGCCTCCATGCCCTCTATGATTCTGGAGTACTGAGGTCCTGCCTCAAAAACGGGTCTTTCACCGCATTCTGGTGGAACGGAAGAGGGAGGGAGTGAGAAGACGCAACACTTAGTCAGGAGGCTTCTAAGTAGCTATCATTATGCCCATTCTAGACATAAAGAAACTAAGGCTGGCCCGGGAAGTGCCCCGGGTGCACGCCAGGTCCACAGAGCCTGGGGCGTGGGTCAGAAGTGTGGGCTCTGTCCCCCTCAGGCATTGTGATTTCAGGCAAGTCGCTTCGCCAAGCTTCTTTCTGCGGTCATCTGAGAGAAATCAAAGGACTGTGTTTGTCCAACATCAACTATGGAGCGGTAGGCAGAATGGTGCTCCCGAAAGACATCCATTTCTTATTGGACCACGTCTTAGTGGATATTTCCTTATAAGGAAAGGGGATTTTGGAGATGGAATTAAAGTTGCTAACGAGCTGACTTTAAAATGGGCAGACTGTCCTGGACAATCTGAGTGGGCCCGTGGAATCCCGAGGGTCCCTAGCAGTAGCAGGGGAAGGAGAAGAGAGATGTGACTGTGGGGAAAAGCATAGAGAGGTGCAAAGTCACTGGCATCGTAGATGGAAGAAGGAACCACAGCTGAGGAATATGGATGACCCTAGAAGCTAGCAGCTGCAAGGCGAAGACTCCCCCAGTGCCTCGGACGGGGACGTGGTCCTGCTGGTGTCCCCGTGGTCCCGCCCCGTGAGACCCAGGTTGGATTGGTATCCAACAGAACTACTTGTGAGGTAAAACGTGTGCGCAGATTAAGCCACCATGTTTGTGGTAGTTGGTTACAACAGCCACAGGCAACTAATACATGAGGGAAGCCACAGTGGCCCCCAGAAAGAGCCTGAACCTTCTGGAAGCCCTGAACTGTTCTAGAACATTCTTTTCCAGGCAGAGCAGCTCCATTTCCTAAGAGGCTGAGAGTGAAGGCCACAGCTGCCTGTGCAAAGAAATCTGCCCTCTGGACAGAGTCCTGGCCCAGCTCCCAGGGGAGGAGACACTCCATTAATATTTGTTGAGCCAGCCTCCTAGTGGCCAATTAGCTAATTAGTGAGCTCGCTAACCGACTCTCTCCTCTGGTCCCTAATTCTCACCACTGACTGGGCGAAGGGGTCACGAGCAGGAGCAGGGCCAGTTCAAGCCCAGCCCCGCCTGGCAGAGCTGCTCTGGCCGCTGCGGGGACAACGTACCGGGGGGATGTGCACCCTCGGCTCGGGAGACCAGCAGCAAAACTGACAACAGCAGCATGGCCGTGGCTTCGCTGTTGGCCTAGGAGGTGACGGAGGCCAGGGCTGAGGGGAGCGACGCTGCCAAAGCCCCTCCTTATAGCCACCCCGCTGGCGAGGTCACAATGGACTGTGTGTGTCTGAGAACGCAGGTCAGGCAGGCTTCTCCCCTCACCCCCCGTTTCTAATGGTTGCACAGAGGGAGCTCATCCCTGCAGCCGCCTGGTCCACGGTTCCCTTCCCACTGGCCTGGGCCCAGCCCGCCCTGCCCCAGGTCCTTGGTGGGCACCTTGCTGTTGGCCCCTGTTGTAAGCAGCCTATTGTCAGGCTCCAATGCCTCCTCTTTCACAGAGCCCATCTTGTCAGTGGTCCTCAGGGAACGCGTGCCTCCGGCCAGGCGAGGGGCGGCCAGGGTGGCCGCTGGAGCTGGGGAGCCGCTCCGGAGGCCTGGAGGCCTGTCCCTGCACTGACGCCCGCGGTGGTGCGGCTGCCTCGGACCTGGGGCTGCCACCGACACGGACCTCACGGGCTGGGTTCCGAGGCTCCCACTTCCTTCCTGCCCAGCCCAGCAGGCGACAATCCCTGCTCCCACCACTTCCTGGGGTTATTCCACAGGACCCCCGAATCTCCAGAGAAGCCCTTGACCATTTCTAAAGATGCCAAGATCAGACTCACAGATGTAAATGCCTGGCCCACAGCTGCCCCTTACATCAGCGGGTTTGCTCAGCGGTCATCGATTTGGACCCTCTGGTTTACCTTGCACTTCCAGTGCCCTGCCTTGGGCAGACCTTAGGACATCTTCAGGAAGGCCTTCCTGGCCACTGGGCAGGCCCGGTGGTGGGAAGTGAGTCACGTGCTCCTTCCAGTTCCCATAGGGCCTGCAGTCATGTCCAGGCCGCCATGGGCACCCGCCCCAGCCTTGCTCTCTGGGGATCCTCGTGGGCGGAAAAGGGACAACAATGCTCATAACTAAAGTCACGCAGCTCCAAACGAGATCATGTGACTCAGGTGCGGCTACACAGAGGGTGCAGCCCCAGCCACTTTCTCCTCACCATGTCCCCTCCCCGCAGCCACTCCTCAGCACCCCAGTGTCCACTAAAAGGGGCAGGGCACCTATTGTGTGGCCATGGACAGTGCTATCTGCACCTGTTCTGAGTAACACCCCATCTGCCTCCTCAGACAGAATATCCTGGCCCTGACAAAGGCCAAGCCTCTCTTCAACTGCGTGTGGGCAAAGGTCCCAAAGCACACCAGGTGACTGGGCCTAGTCCTGTGACCAGGAAGCTCAGGGCTTTCCCTCTGTGCTTCTTCAGGACTCAGTTCCCTCCCTCCCCGGCCCTGGTACCCCCACCCCCCAGCTAAATGCCTGCAGCTTCTCCTTTACTCATGTGCTGTCGGTTCTGGGGGTGTGGAGGGGAGGAGAAGCCTGGGCACAGGTCTGATTGGAAGGATGGAGGATGACAGCTCATCTCATTGGTCGGGATGCAGGGACAGGCACAGACTCTAAATTGCTGCTCGGATTCTGGAAAAGCATCTGGACAAAATCACAGCCCACCTCTGGGAAGATCCATTTCCTGCCGGGTCTGTATCTCTCCTTAACATGACTTGCCCTGTTGCTTGGGAAATATTCACTCACCGCTCAGCATTTCTTTGCGAAGGTTCTCTACAATAACAACGGACTGCACCATGCCTCAACTGTGGAGGGGTAGATGGGTGGGGACAAAGCCACCATGCCGAGCCCCAACTCCAGAGGGCACATTCCTATAGATTATTGTGGGAATGGCTCCCCCTGGAACTGGGAAGACATGGGGGCCTGGGTATAGAGAGAAGCTCTATAAGAAATCTGTAGAAACTCAAAAAGAAAATGAGGCACGCAATAACACAGGTTGCCCGGGACTGCTGCCTGGCTGATGGTCCAGAAGCTCCCACGGTGACATTATTGTGGTGACTTTAGTTACCGCCATCTGGCCAGGAGTTCTGTCACTTTGGTGTCGGACTAGGAAGTTTATTCAGTAGAGATGAAGATTGCCAGATTTAGCAAATAAATGTACAGGATGCCCAGTTACATGTGAATTTCAGATCAAGAACACTTATTTTTAGTATGTATGCCCCAAGCAATGTTTGGGGTATGCAGTAGATCTGCCTACGCATCCCATATAGATTGTCAATCACGGTATTTCTATATCCACCCTCCTCGTTATCTCTTAATTGCATCTGTTTCTCTGCAACTTCACTGTATGGGCTGAACTGGGTCTCCCATAAAATTCATAGGTTGAAGCCCCAACCTCTAATAGCTCCGAATGAGGCCATATTTGAAGATAGGTCTTTAAAGAGGTGGTCTAGTTAACGTAAGACCCTCAGGGCAGGGCCCTGGTTCAGTGTGACTTGTGTCCGTACGAGAAGAGGCTGACACGGCTTGCACAGAGGACCATTTGCAGAGGCAGCAGGAAGCAGCCATCCGCCTGCCACAGGGAGAAGCCTGGAACCCAGCCCTCCATCCTGGCTCTCAGAAGGAACCCAACCCTGTCAGCACCTTTATCTTGGACTTGCCAGCCTCCAGAACCAGGAAGCGTGTGTTGTTTAAGCCACCCCGTCTGCGGTGTTTTGTTATGGCAGCCTTGGAAAACGAAGACGCCCACCCTCTTCCCACTCTAGGCCTCCGCCATCTTTCATCTGTCAGTGGAGTCACTTCCTATGTGATATTCTCTTTTCTAGTTTCCTCCTAAAATAGTCTCCATGTCACCCCCTGGAATCATCTTTTAATGCAAATGGGGCTGTATGACCTGCTTTCACTGCACCTCTCTCCCCGTTCACCTCACGATGAAATCCAAGTCTCTTAACAAGTCATCACAGGCTGTGAGACCTGGTTCCAGAGACCGGAAACTTGCCCAAAGGCCCAAAGCTCTTCTTCACGGCTGAAGCAGGTGACAGAACACGTGACTCCTCAGGAGGCTCAGAGTCACAGGGGAAAGGGGAGCGTACCGACAGAGGTTTGCCTGCAACGGTGTGCCTTCGGTCCCCCTGCAGACTTGGCTGAGCCAGGCTTCCTCTCTAACCTCAAGCTTACTATGACGTCACACAGGGACAGCTCTGCCACGCATTTGTGACAGCCCCCGTGGAAGCAGCAGCAGCTGGCATTGTATCCGCTTCGGTTGGAAGCACAGGTTGGGCAACTCCGGACTGGAATGAAAAGAAGATGCTCCAGCTTCTTAATTCCACTTGCCCATGGCGCTCAAGGGACCTGCCCAGGAAGAGCCAGGTCTGGGCCAGGCACTCCCAGAGCAGCGGATGGGGTCTGCAACCTCTCCCCTGGCTCCTGCAGAGCTGGCTTAGAGGCTCGAAGGGGTGCTGAGTTAGAGCAGATGACTCCGGAAAAGAGGACCTTACAATCAATTTATCAAAGTAAACGTATTAGGCCAGTGAATATGTCATTTAAAAAGATAATTACCGTATTATTTCACTCATGTGGAATCTAATGAACAAACTGAATAAGCAAAATAAAGACAGACTCATAGAGAGTAGGCTGACAGCTCTTGGTGGGGGCTGGGGGTAGGGAGAGATTGAGCAAAAGAAAAAAGGGGAAGAACTCATGGCCTTGGACAACAGTGTGGTGATTGTGGAGGGCGGGGAGATGGGTGGAGGTGGAAGAGGGTATAGGGGGATATATGGTGCTGGAAAAATATATATATTTAAATTAAAAAACAAATAAAACATGATAAAGGTAAGAAATAAAATGTAAATTTAAAACTGAATAAAACACAGTAAAGGTAAACATAAAATGATCCCCCAGGGTCTGGATCCACAGTTCTAGAAGAACAGGGGACTTGGAATGACAATTTAGCAACTGCCTTTGCTTCTCCAGTCTCCATGTCCCTCTTTGTGAAGGCATTACAAATCTAGTTGTGGGCCCGACGCTCTGGGAGAAGTGGTGGCATTGTGGTGGCACAAGGAACTTACTTGACTTAGGCCACCTGTAGGAGGTTCTGTAACTTCATCCAGTGGGAAAAGTCAGAGGGGTCTAGTAGGAGCAAATGAGTTAACGCAGCATGTTGCCAGGTGTGCCCTGGGGCCTCTGTCCTGTTGGAAGCGGCACAGAGAAAAGCTCTGTGTTGGAGAGGCCCCGCTTGTGAAGGCACAGTGATGTCCACCCCTAACGGTTCTGAGAAACCTCACTGTAAGGCAGTAAGGAAAGGGGTTTAATTGTATTTAATCCACTCTTTCTGAAAGGTATCTGGGCACCAGATCACCCTTTGCCCCCACTCCTAGCCTTATTTGTAACATTTTCTATTTACTCTTTTGAAAATTACCTGTCCATATAGTTTTCCCATTTCCCCCCCCATTTGAGTGGGTGTTGGGAATTGATTTGCAGAACCTTTCAAAAAATTTAATGACATTAGCCCTCTCTCCCTAATGTGGGCTGCAAAATCTTTTCTCTTGATGCTTAATGCTCTTCCAACTGTATTTTGGACATACAGAAATTTAAATTTGATATATTAGAAGGGCCTTTTCATCCCACGATTATACACACAATCAGAGCTGCAGCACAGGGAGGACTCTGAGACCAGGAACAAGATGTGGGTGCCCACTCCCCCACCCAGCACAGTGTGGAAGTCCACACTGGAGCAATTAGGCACGACAAAGAAGCAAAGTGCATCCACACCAGGAAGGAAGAGGTTAAACTGTTGCTATTTGCAGATAAAATGATTCTGTGTATAGACACATCCCAAAGACTCAACCCCCAAATTGCTTGAATTAATGATTTCGGTCACGTTTGCAGGATACAAAATCAACATACAGAAATCAGTTCCATTTCTATACGTTAAGGAGGAAACTTCTGAAAAAGAAATAAAGAAAACAATCCCATTCACAACAGCAACGAAAGCAATAAAACACTTAGGAATAAGACTAGCCAAAGAAGCAGAAGTTTTGTACAATGAAAACTACAAGACGTCACTGAAGGAAATTGAAAACAAACGTGTGGAAAGACATCCCTGGTCGGATTTCAAACTATATGACAAAGCCTCAGTAATAAAAACACCATGACACTGCCCCGAACAGAGACATCGAGACCGATGGAACGGAATGCAGACACTAGATTAAAGCCCTGCTCATGTGGTCAACTGATATTTGACGAGGGATCCAAGAGCACGCAGTGGGGAAAGGATGGTCCCTTCAACAAACTGTGTTGGGAGAACTGGATAAACACATGTAGAGCAATGAAATCGGACCCCTGTCTCACACCGCTTACCAAATTAACTCAATGGATCAAAGACTTCAACGTAAGCCCTGATACTACAAAATAAAACATGGGGAAGAAGCTCTTTGACATGGGTCATAGTAGAGATTTTTTTTTTTTTTTTTTTTTTTTTTGGCTACGGCAGCAAAAGAAAAAAAAATAAAAACAAAAACCAACAAATGAGAGTACATCAAACTTATAAGCTTTTTCACAGGGAAAGAAACATTTAACAAAATAAAAAGGCACCCTACAGAATGGGAGAACATTTTTTAAAAAATGGGCAGAATAACTAAATAGACATTTTTCCAAAGAACACATACAAATGGCCAACACATGCGTGACAAGGTGTCTAATTAGCAGGGAAATCAAACCACCACGAGGTGTCACCTCACACCTGCCGGAATGGCCATCATCAAGACCAGAAATGACAAATGTTGGTGAGGACGTGGAGAAAAGGGATCTCTTTGTGCACTGCTGGTGGGAGTGCAAATTGGTGGAACACCCTATGGAGGTTCCTTAAAAAATTAAAAAATAGGACTACTATATGACCCAACAACCCTACTTCTGGGTAGATATTGTTACAAAAGAAGTGAAAACAGGATCTGAAGAGAGGGAGAGAGAGAAACATCGATGTGTGAAAGACAGATCTGTTGCTTGTCTCTCACACGCGCCCAGCTGGGACCTGGCCCGCAACCCAGGCATGTGCTCTGACCAGGAACTGAACCAGTGACCTTTTGGTTGGCAGGCCAGTGCTCAATCCACTGAGCCACACCAGCCAGGGGAGAAAATAGGGTCTTGAAGAGATATCTGTATCTTCACATTCATTGCAGTGTTTTTCACAATAGCCAAGATATGGAAATAACCTAAGTGCCCACTAGTGGGTGAGTGAATAAAGAAGGTGGGTCCCTTTAAGAAGCCCACAACTCTTAGTCCTTTCATGAAAGTACCCCCATTTAAACTTTCTCAGTGGAATTCTATTTCCTTCCGGGACCTTCCATCACTGATATGCTCAGGGTTATCTTCCTAAACACCCGGGGCCCGTGGCTCCAGAGCCATCAGTCTCCTTGATTCGCCCCAGAGAGCTGAATGGAGGTTCAGAAAGTCATGACAGGGCTCGGCAGAAGGCCGGGCAGTGGGATAATGCTGCCCAGGAAGACGAGGCCCACCCTTCTCTGCGATGTGGACCGACGGACAGTCAGATGGGCCAGTGCCCCACGGGAACGCAAGTCCCCGGCCCCACCTTGCACCCCTGTCCACAGTGGAACTGGTGAAACCGGGGCCGAGTCTCTGTAGCCTTGTGCTCAAATGCTGCCAGCAGCCTGGAACGGGGAAGAATTAGGGCACAGCTGAAGCCAAAAGGGAAAGGAAACGCGCTAAGATCCATGGGGAACAGTGTCTGTT
>PVJI01020632.1:0-28631 GCA_004026765.1 Micronycteris hirsuta | reverse complement strand
AGACTGGTAGCCTTTGGGAGGAATGAGTTTGCTAAATGAGTGACCTTGATAAAGTGTTCATGCACAGATATAAAGTTTGATAGATTTTTATCATTGCAACTTCTTTTGTATTTTTAGTTTTCAACAAACTTCTAAAGTAAGGACATTCTTATATTAAAAGTTCAAAAACATCTTTCAAAGCCTATTGAGAAATTCAGGGAAGTTTTTAGGATTTTCTATTTTAGTTTAGTTTTTTATTTTTAAATGAAAGACACAGAAAATTGCATAAAACATAAATATGCAGTTTAATGAATTACTACAGTATGAAAATTGTGTAACCACCTATTTAGATCACAAAGTAAATCATCGGTAAAGGCTCAAAAAATGTCCCACTTCCATGCCCAGTCCCAATCACAGCCTCCTCTCTCTCCTTAAGTATAGTCCTTTCCAGATATTCATGGGAAATACTATGTAGTTACTTCCTTGTTCCTTTTATTTACCATGCAAGTGTGTATCTGTTTACATTTGAGTTTAGTTTAATGTTTTTAAACTTTATAAAAATGGAAGCATAGAGTGTGTAGTTTTTTCTCTTTAGCTCCACATTATGTTTGTGTCATTGCTTACACTATAATTCATTTATTGGTGCTATTGCATTGGTTTACATATATATTATATATGCCAAACACTAAACACAATTGAGCCATGTAAAAATGCTGATTAATTTTCATATTATTCAAAAAATATAAAAATAATATAGATTATGTATAAGAGGGGACCCCTAAAACCCAGAATTTATTTTTGAAAATTGTGTATTTATTCTTACATGTTTAAACTTCAGTCACCTTCAAAGTACTCTCCATTTGATGCAATACACCTATTGAAACTTTTTCCCACTGCTCAAAACAGTTTTTGAACTCAGCAATTTTGATGCCTTTTGTGCTTCTGCCATTTTTTGTTTCACCTCCTCCACATCGGCAAAACATTTCCCTTTGAGGACTTTTTTCATCCAGGAAAACAAAAAGTCCCTTGGAGTGAGATCAGGTGAATAGGGAGGGTGGGGCACAGTGGTCATGCCAGTTTTCGGTCAGAAACTGCTGAACACTCAGCGCGGTGTGGGCAGGTGCACTCATAAATCACCCACCATGAAATGGGCGAGCATGTTGGAAGAGTCCAAAAAAAAATCACTGAAGCCAAATGCAGCCTCTCACAACAACGCCAACTGGTACACTGATACAGATGGGTTCCTAGAACACTCACCTAGTGGAGGAAGTTTGTACTACAAGGGGCCTAACCTCCAGAAGATAATTCCATGTTTAGGAGGGTTCCTCCTTGTAATTAATTTGGTGTTCTGTGATTGTAGCCACAAAACCAGTTCAGAATGGCCCTATCTGGTTTCCAACAAGACGGTGAGTTGCCTTTCAGAATCAACAGGCCAAAACCGCAAGTCATGCAGCCGCTGAATGCACAGAGGACAGAACTTTTACTTCCAGCTGTGACCAGAACCAAACTCTCCCTGCCCTGCCTGCCCCGCACCACCCACCAAAGAAGGGAAGGACTAAGACATAACTGAAACTTGAACAATGGAACCCTTTCAGAAGTAAAGGGTCTGTTGTCCAGAAAGATCCAGTGCTAAAGCCCCTTATTACAAACGAGCAAGTTCTAAGGTCCTCCAATTAAAATTTAGCCTACCAGTGTTTCCACATACCTGTTCCCTCAACCTCTTAAAGACTCTCCCCAAACTCCAGATGGAAAAGGGGGATTTGGGCTCTGACCCCATCTCATTTGGTTGTCTCTCAAAAATAAAATTTCCTAGTTGCATACTTGATGCTTCAGTGATTGGTGCCTGCATAACAGGCATTCAAACTTGTGAGTGATTATAGGCCCCAATTTCAAATGTGTGTGAGGGGTTCCTCCATACCAACAACAAGCAGTTCTCAGGACACCAGCAGAGTGTTCAGTTCTGACACCATCTACCTGGAGATAGCATGAGATTCCAAAGGTGAAGGACCCAGTTCTGTAAGACTTGTACCCTCACCTTCAAATACCAGTCACAAGTTTAGGTTTTCACCTGTGTTTCTGACCAACTTGTTATAAATCAGAAGTTCCCTTGTCCCCCTCCTTGGGTTCAATTAATTTACTAGAGCAGCTCACAAAACTCAAGAAAGTCGTTTACTTACATTTACTGGTTTATTATAATAGGATATGATTAAAACACACACATACACATGCAGATGAACAGCCAGATGAAAGAGATGAGAAAAGCAAGATGTTAGAATAAGCTTGGAGCTTGCATGCCCTCTCAGGGGTGCCACTATCTCACCATCTCCACATATTCACCAGCCCAGAATCTTTCTGAACCCCATCCTCTTGGGTTTTTATGGAGGCTTCATTACGTATACATGATTGATTAAATCATAGACCATTGGCAACTGATTCAACTTCCAGCCCCTCTCCTGCCCTTGAAAGTCAAAGGTGAGACTGAAAGTTCCAGTCCTCTAATTACAAGGTTGGTCCTCCTGCATTGAAACAAAAGAAAAATAAATAAACAAATAGGACTATATCAAACTAATAAGTTTTTGCACAGCAAAGGAAACCATCAATGAAACAAAAAGACAACCTCCTGAATGGGAGAAGATATTCATCAATGAAACATTTGATAAAGGGCTAATATCCAAAATATATAAGAAACTCATACAACGTAACACCAAAAGAAAGCCAATTAAAAATGGGAAGAGGACCTAAATAGACACTTCTCCAAAGAGAACATACAGATGGCCAGTGACATATCAAAAGATTCTTAATGTCACTCATCATCAGAGAAATGCAAATTAGATCCACAATGAAATATCACCTCACACCTGTCAGAATAGCTATCATCAATAAATCAATAAGCAACAAGTGTTCAGAGGATATAGAGAAAAGGGAACCCTCGTGTGCTCTTGGTGGGATTGTAAATTGGTATAGCCACTATGGAAAAACATATGGAAGTTCTTTAAAAAATTAAAACTACAATTACCATATTACCCACATTTCCTTTTTCTGGGTATTCACCCAAAAAATCCAAACACTGATTTGAAAAGATATATGCACCCTTATGTTCATTAGAGCATCATTTACAATAGCCAATACATGAAAGCAATGTAAGTGTCCATTGATTGATGAGTGGATAAAGAAGTTGTGGTACATATATACAATAGAATACTATTCGGCCATTAAAAAGAATGAAATCCTACCATTTGCGACAGTGTGGATAGACCTAGTGGGAATTATGCTAAGTGAATTAAGTCAAACAGAGAAAGACAAATGCCATATGATTTCACTTATATGTGAACTCTAAAAAACACAAAACAAAGGACATGCAACAGAAACAAACACACACATACAGAGAAAAAATTGATGGTTGCCAGATAAAAGGGGGATTGGGGAGATGGGTAAAAAGATGAAAAGGATTAAGAAGTACAAATTGCCCATTACAAAAACAGTCATAGGATGTAAACTACAACATAAGGAATATGGTTAATAATATTTTAATAATTATGTGCAGTGCCAGATGGGTACTAGACTTACTGGAGTGATCACTTCATAAGACATACAAATGTCTAATCACTATGTTGTACACCTGAAATGAATGTAATATTGTATGTCAACTGTTATTGAAATATAAATACACAATGGAAAACTATATAGCAGAAAGAAAGAAGGAACTCCTACCTTTTGCAATGCCATGGATAGAACTGGAGAATATTATACTAAGTGAAATGAGCCAGTCGGTGAAAAACAAATACCATATGATCTCACCTGTAAGAGGAACCTAATGAACAAAATAGAACCAGATGCATGGAAACACGGAACAGATGGACAGTGACCAGGAGGGAATGGGGAGGAGGATAATGGTGGAAAGAAGGGGAATGGACTAGTTAAAGAGCATGTATGAATGACCCATGGACATGGACAACAGTGTGGGAATTGATTGTGGGAGCAGGGGGATGGGGTGGGCAGAGCAGGGCAAATGGGGTAAAACTGAGACAACTGTAATAGAATAGCAATTATATAATATTTAAGAAATTAAAGTAAATTTTTAAATTAATGAGTACAAACTTTGTGGCTTGCTTTGTGCTAGGTATTTTACATATTTTATCTCACTTAGTCCATATGATAATCTCATGAGATAAATTTTATTATCCCTATTTCACAGGTTTTATTTATTTATTTAGTATATTTTATTGATTATGCTATTACAGTTGTCCCATTTCCCCCCCTTTATTCCCCTCCACTCTGCACACCCCCTCCCACCCACATTCCCTCCCCTTCAGTTCATGTCCATGGGTCATACATATAAGTTCTTTGGCTTCTACATTTCCTATACTATTCTTAACCTCCTCATGTCTATTTTCTACCTACCATTTATACTACTTATTCTCTGTACCTTTTCCCCCTCTCTCTCCCTCCCACTCCCCCACTGATAACCCTCCATGTGATCTCCATTTCTGTGATTCTGTTCCTGTTCTAGTTGTTTGCTTAGTTTGTTTTTGGTTTTGTTTTAGGTGTGGTTGTTCATAACTGTGAGTTTGTTGTCATTTTACTGTTCATATTTTTAATCACCTTCTTTTTCTTAGATAAATCCCTTTAACATTTCATATGGTAAGGTCTTGGTGATGATGAACTCCTTGAACTTGACCTTATCTGAGAAGCACTTTATCTGCTCTTCCATTCTAAATGAAAGCTTTGCTGGATAGAGTAATCTTGGATGTAGGTCCTTGACTTTCATGACTTGAGATACTTCTTTCCAGCCCCTTCTTGCCTGTAAAGTCTCTTGTGAGAAATCAGCTGACAGTCTTATGGGAACTCCTTTGTGGGTAACTGTCCCATTTTCTCCTGCTGCTTCTAAGATTCTCTCCTTATCTTTAATCTTGGGCAATGTGATTACGATGTGTTCCTCCTTGGGTCCAGCTTCTTTGGGACTCTGAGCTTCCTGGACTTCCTGGAAGTCTATTTCCTTTGCCAGATTAGGGTAATTCTCCTTCATTATTTATTGAAATAAGTTTTCAATTTCTTGCTCTTCCTCTTCTTCTTCTGGTACCCCTATGATTTGGATGTAGGAACATTTAAAGATGTCCTGGAGGTTCCTAAGCCTCTCCTCATTTATTTGAATTCTTGTTTCTTCATCCTTTCTTCCTTCTGGTCCATACCGTTGATTTGAGTCCCAGTTTCTTTCCTGTCACTGTTGGTGCCCTGTACAATTTCCTTTATTTCACTTAGAATAGCCTTCATTTTCTCATCTAATTTTCGACCATATTCAATCAATTCTGTGAGCATCCTGATTACCAGTGTTTTGAACTGTGCATCTGATAGGTTGGCTATCTCTTTGTGGCTTAGTTGTATTTTTTCTGGATCTTTTATCTGTTCTTCCATTTGGGTAATTTTTTTTCCTCTGCGTACCTGTTACATATAAGGGGCGGAGCCTTAGGTGTTCACCAAGGTGGGGCAACACCCACTGCTGCATTGTGACGCTGTATGTGGGGGAGGAGTCCAAGAGGGCACAACGGTGCTTGCTCCACTCTCTGCCAGCTTTCAGTCACTTCCACCACTACCCACAAGCAAATTAAACCCTGCTGGTGCTGATTCCCACACGCACGGGCTTGTTCTAGGACCCTGTGGGTCTCTCCAGCAAACTCCCCTGTGAGGCTAGGAGTTCCTCCTGCTGCAGCCTTAACCTCCACAGGTGTTTTCAATCAGAGGTTTGAGGCTTTATTTCCCTGGGCTGGAACCCTGGGCTGCAGGTCTGTCTCACTCCCCAGTTTTTCCTCCCGGTTTATCTACACATGAATGTGGGACTGCCTTCTCCACCAGCCACTCCCTCACTAGGTCCACCAGCGGCCACCTTGCCATGAGTCCTCTCTACCTGGCTGCCCAGCTCTGCCCATCCTACCAGTCTGGATGAATGTTTCTTTTTTAATTCATTGGTTGTCAGACTTCCATACAGTTCAATTTTCTGGCAGTTCTGGTTGTTTTTTGTTTTTTAATTTCTTATTGTCCTTCTTTTGGTTGTGCAAGAAGGTACAGTGTGTCTACCTATGCCTCCATCTTGGCTGGAAGTCCTCCACAGGAGAGGTTTTAAAGATGCTTTCTCAAGGTGACAGAGCTCATTAGTAAGCAGCAGAATCAGAATGTTAGTCCAGGTGTACATGATTCTAAAGCCCACTCAATTCTTGCTGTTCTATGTATATTATACCATTAAAATTACAGTCAGGAAATTGTAACTTTTTAGAAGGTAGTTTCTGTTAAGTGACCAGGATGTAGTTTCAGAGGAGTGATCAGGCCAGATGATCTCATGAACTTAATGACTGAAGTGGTGAGGAAATGAAGATGGCAGTGACATATCAGCTATTTGATGTCCAGCAGTGAAACTTTGGAGATGAATAGCATTCATTGCCAGAAGTCCCATTTTTCCTAAAAATTTTACATCTCATAAAGTCTGACTTTTCTTATCTGGAGCTATGCTCAACTGGCCCTTTCTGAGGAGTTCCACTACATTATTTCAATAATGATGTCCCAGTTTTACAGAGGTTTCCCACCCTCATGGAGAAAAAAAACAAGTTAGACAAGCATCTTGGGGACAGAACATCTCATTCATCTCTGCATTCTGAACACAGAGCCTACTGTGCTGCTAATGGGGCTCTGCCAGTGGAGTCTTACCATAGGGCATGTTTACACTCGTTAGCATTGATATAGTGACTGTCTTCCAGGTCACCTCCTCCTGGCAGCACAGAAAAAGGTATTTATGTCTGCAGTCCTCCTAGCTTTCCTTCCTAATAGCACTGCTCCCTAATATTTAAGCACAGATAGGTACCATTTAATAAAAACAGTAATACAAAGGTTGAGAGAATCAGCTTTAACATTGAATCAGCAACTCTCAAAAGAGATAAATTATTACTGTAGAAAACAAAGAAATGCTCCAAGAATAGTGGTCAAAATACAGAATGGAAACTAATACACAGATTCTTGATGAATAGGTAATAGAATAGCTAATTAAAAATCATTTTTCCTCCCCCTGATAAGCAAAGAACAAGAAGAACCTAGACCAACCCACCTTTGACTTACTATAGGTCTCATGAGAAAGGTGTGAAACTTCCTAAACAAGAGGCCACATTTCAGCTAACTAAACTTTGCATCTTTCTTTGCCTATATCTTTCTTGTTTTTATTGCATTTTTACCTCACATATTTTATGCTATTAAAATGTGTTTCTTTAAAAAGTCTTTACTAGCCCGGTTGGTGTAGCTCAGTGGATTGAGCACGGGCTGGGAACCAGAGGGTCCTGGTTCGATTCCCAGTCGGGGCACATGCCTGGGTTGTGGGCCAGGTCCCCAGTGAGGGCTGTGTGAGAGGCAACCATACATTGCTCTTTCTCCCTCCCTTCTCCTCTGTCTGAAAATAAATAAATTTAAAAAAAAATAAAAAAAAAAATAAAAAGTCTTTACTAAATGAATCTGCCTCTTGACCCAGTGATCCCACTTTTGGAAATATGTCTGTAGAAACCCAAAACACTAATTCAAAAGAACATAAGCACCCTATGTTCATTGCAGCATTATTTACAATCACCAAGATATGGAAGCAGCCCAAGTGTCCATCAGTAGATGAGCAGATAAAACAACTATGGGACACTTTCACCATGGAATACTACTTGGCCATAAAAAAGAAGAACATTTTACCCTTTGCAACAGCATGGATGGACCTGGAGAACACTATGCTAAGTGAAGTAAGCCAGTCAGAGAAAGACAAATGCCGTATGATCTCACTCACATGTGGAATCTAGTGAACAAACTGAACTAACAAGAAAATCAGAGACAGGCTCATAGATAGAGAGCATGATGACAGCTAAGGTGGGGGGCGGTTAGGGGGTGGAGGGATCAAGCAAAAAGGAAAAAGGATTCATGGACATGGACAACAGTGTGGTGATTGTGGGGGGAGGTGGGGATATGGGGGATAAATGGTAATGGAAACAAATAAAAAGGACATAAAAGTCTTTACTATAAAAGATAATAACAGTTTAATAGTAATTATTAAATCATAGAACACAATAAATGTTATTCAAATAAGTGGAGAAAGAAAATAGGGGAAAAAAGGGTATGGAAACGAAGAAGGCGTGCGAAGACAGTAATAAAAGCCTATCAGTGAAAGATCACGTACATATAACTAGCAAGAAGGAAAGGAGCAGAACATGTTATACTTATTAAAGACTAATAATAGTAATAATAATGATGATTTATAGCTAAAACTCCTACTTGAGAAATGAAATAAAGATGAAGCCAAGGAAGACTGCTAAGTATGGAGTGAATAGCTCCTATTTGGGGTTTAAACTTTAGAATTAAAATACATCTAAAAGGAATGATTTACTATAGTGTGAATGAGGAAAACTGATACTTTGAATGGGAGTTCCGGCTGCTCATTTTAGTTTCCATAACTGAATGGCATGATAAAGTATAGTACAGGCAGGAAAATATCTGATCTAAGTGATGTCAGAGAAGTGTTCACAGGATTTAGAAGCCCCGGAACTATATGGTCAAAGACAGTACAGGATGAGGTAGGATGTCTATGTTCTTCACCACATAGAGAATATGAGCTATTTTTCAGATTAAAAGAAATATTCTGAAGGTTAAGAATTTCTCACATTTTATTTTGCAAGTCAATTACACATATTTTTCCTCAATAAGTAAAATATCAGACACGTTGTAAGCAGTTTTAACCATAGGTACTGCTTTCGCTTGAAGGTAGCCTATTAAATTTAAGGAAAAAGATATTTCTTCCTAAATAAATGAAACTAACTTAAAATTAATTTCATCTTATGCAAAATAACTATTTTTGGTAAAAGTTTGCTTGCAACATATTGTAAAACAGTGGAAATAGTTGTGTTCTAGTTTAATATAAATTTTAATACATTTTTCTTTAAGATTCATTTGGTTCATCTAAAATGTTACTCTATTGACAGTATAAATGATGATAGTAGCGCAATAATCAAATTATCTTAAGAAAATAAAGACGAAAAGTGAATTTACACTTCGTAATGTTTTACATGAACTTAACCTGATCTCGTTCTCAATTTTGAGAGAAAAGTTAAGTTAAAATCAAGCGATTTTAGAGAGAAAAGTTAAAATCAAATCTCTACTTCAGGACTGGACTAGAATAAAATATCTAAGTTGTTTAGATCATTAGCCACTTTAAGTAAAAGTATATCAGATACACAAGGTCTCAATGAAAACAAATGACTGTATTATGCCAAGCTCAGTAACACAGAAATACCCCTATTTGTTCTCCTTTTCTCAGACACTGCAGCCTTTAGCATCTCATAAATCCTAGCTAATTACATGTCAAGAGAAAAGGTTAATTATAAGTTTAATATGCTTCCCTTTTGTATCTAATGCATCAAAATAACACATGGAGAACGCCATGGGAATAGGACAGAAATGCAAACACATTAAAATAATTACTTCAGTAGGTTCTATATGTGAAGAACTTCCTAAACAATGATGTCATTCCACAACAGAAAACACCGCCTCACTAGAGAGGCTACTCATTTAACAACCATTTGTCAAACACTGACTCTGTCCCAGCCACGCTCGGCTAGGTTCTGGGTTGTACAAGGAACCAATACAGGGGAGACAGTATTTCTGCTCTCAGAGAACTCACAGCCCTGGGGGAGTGAACTCGTGTGTCTGGAGGTCCTACCCCTGCAGTTCCTTTAGAAGCAGGTGATACACAACTCCTCAGATGGTATAAAAGTCAGTCCCTTCATAGTTGCTTAGGCTGCAGACCTCAGGGGTTTCTTCTTGCCAAAAAGTTTTTTAATTTAATTTCTAAGAGAGCTATAGACTTCTAAATGCCACAGAATTTTGTAAATTTAAAGCGACATGTAATAAATATCAAAAATAGCTTTACTATACCAGGATTATAGCTTCATTTCACAATATAAAAGAGAATGATATCGTGTCTTCATTGATAAGTCATTTCAAGATTATTCTGGTGTCAAAATTACCAGTGCTAAAGTACCATGAGCTGGTCTGCTAATTACATTCCACTTTAGTAAGCTGTGCTGCTCTAAAAACATCAATAAATCTGCCCTCATTTTATTTATTTTATTTGAAAGTCCATAGCATCAGTGTCAACTTAATCCTCTAATGTGCTGTGAATAATAAATCATTCATTTTATCTATTAAAGTATAGATCTGCCTTTACCTGGAGACTCCATGATTGTGTCTCACTCCAGGAAGGTTTGATTCCACAGTGTAGAGAAAGAGCATGTACTTCTCCATTAGGGAAATCCCTCACCAAGGGTCTAACTGGTGAGTATTGCTGATGCAGAACAAATAACCTTAGCATTAAGGCAGCACACAGCACCACTAGTGAAGCACAATGGCATTTGTGAAATGAACAAGGTCCCTAATTAGCCACTCTACAGTCTTATTCTTTGTAAGGATAATTTGCTGAATCAAGTGGTTTCGCTGTGCAATATTTTTTACATAAACTATCTCTAACCTACATAACAATGGCCTAAAATAATCTTTACAATCTTCATTTTACACAAGAAGAAATTTAATCTCAAAAATAGGTGAAATTGCCCAATGTTACAGAAAATAAAGCCACCAGAGCCAGCATTTGCATCCAGATCATCCTGGCTTCATATTTCCTCTTACCACATAGCACTGCCTCTCCAACAAATTCATTCTCTACCTTGAGATGGTGGTTCTACATTCAAAGTAACAACCTGAACATAGATGTCAGCAGTTTTTATAAAACCGACACAGTTGAATCACCAGTTTTAGTAAAGCAACATGATTAATGAGATATTCGCCAAGATATTGGAAATCTTTCAGTTTTACTTTGCTGTGTTTGGACACAGACCAGAAGCAAACATGTCTAGCCTCAGAGAACAGAACTTGTCGAATCAGCAGAATCACATCCTCATTTCCCATCTCTCCAAACCATTTTTGAAGCAACAAGTATTGTGTACGGATAAAGCAGGAAGGGCTTACGTTTGATAGTAGCAAAGCAAATATTCGTCCCTGAAGGAAAGACTGCAATTCCCTACTTTTAGGCAAAGCAAGCTTGAAGAGGAAGCTGTGTTACATTTTGTGACTGAGATGAGCCTATCATACCTCAGCTCATGCCACTGAAGGCACAAAAACTGTGAAATCCCTCTAAAAAGGTGACAGAAATTTTGAAGTAATGGGAGGCTGGTATGATCAATTTATACCTTTTATAGAGCCATCATTAAAGGGTCAACCATCAGTGTGTCAGAATGTCCTGCTGCCTTTAGATAGGGATTGCTTAACTTCCAAAAACAATTGGTTCAATCGAGGGAAAAAACCTGTGTTTTGTGTTAATTTATCAGGTAAAATTTCTAAAGTTCTTTCTAAATGATGCATAATATAATTGTGCATCTTGCAATCAATAATATCTTAGTTTCAATGAAATATGATTCAAGAAAATCTAATCACCATGCCTGGCACATGGTAAGTACTTTCTAAATGCTAGTTATAGATAATAAGCAACACCCTGACTGCAAAACCAAAAAAAACTATAAAGTTATATGTGTACATATATCACTGTAGACATTTAATCAACAAAGATTTAGAGAGAATATGTAAGCACACAAATGATATTATTCTTTAAATTACAGTTTGCATTCAACACTTTCTTGTACTAGTTTCAGGTGTATAACACAGCGGATAGACCTTCATAGAGATTACAAAGTGTTCCCTCAGATAATTTGAGTGCCCACCTCGCACACAAATGATATCATGTTAGGTCAGTGGGTTAATGGAGTTTTTTTTTCTGTCTGTTTGCAAACTGTGACAGAAATTTGCCATTTTCTTATAATTTAAAAAATGTACTTCATGAGCATGGTTAAAATAAAAATTAACAGTTTAAGGGGTATATAAATGAAATGTCTCTCTGATCCCAGACCCCATTTTTGTTTTCTGGAAGCAATTACTGATTTCATTTTCTTATATAACTTTCTTGAATTTTTCTCTGCATAAACAAGCACATGTGTGTGTATTATAAAGAATACACTTTATTCTTACACAAATGCAAATAAACAAGGTCTGTCCAGAAAAAGTCCAGCCATTGTTAATATAACAAGTAGAGTTTGCACAACATCGATGTAACCTGGCAGCCAAGGAGAGTGGACTGGAATGCGCATGTGTGAACAATGAGGACTTCTCTGTACTAGTCAGTGGGGGTGGTAGACACTGTTGAGTGAGCATGTGTACTGTGTGGTGGTCACATTCAAAGTGACTGAGTAGAACAATGAAGCTGCATCACATTTGGCATTAAGCTTGAACATTACTCCGCAGAAGCTATTTAGATGATTCAGAAGCCTTTTGGGGGTGATGCAATGAGTGCAGTGCAAATACAAGTGTGGCACAAATGCTTCAAAGATGGTTGATAATTTGCCCTGGCTGGTGTAGCTCAGTGGATTGAGTGCGGGCTGGGAACCAAACGGTCCCGGTTCGATTCCCAGTCAGGGCACATGCCTGGGTTGCTAGGCCAGGTCCCCAGTGAGGGCCATGTGAGAGGCAACCATACATTGCTGTTTCTCTCCCACTCTTTCTCCCTCCCTTCCTCTCTCTCTAAAAATAATAAATAAAATCTTAAAAAAAAAAGATCATTGATAATCTGATGAAAGTGATCCACATTTGGCAAGGCCTGAAGCAAGCAGAACACCTGAGAATGCTGAATGTGCACAGCTTGCAATAAACAAAGATTAGTGACTGACAGTGTGAGAACTAGAAGCTGATCTGGAGATTCCAAAAACTACTGTGTCTGAGATTTTGATGCAGGATCTTGGCATGAAACATGTCATGGCAAAATTCATTCCATGGCTTCTGCTACCAGAGCAGAAGGAATATCATGCTGCTTATGACTTGATTCAAACCACTATCAATGAACCAGGTGAGAAGGTCACAGCTTTGAAGGGGACTGAGGCATCATTGCCCTGTGTACAATGTTTCTTGTATCTTGTATCTTCTTCAATAAACGTCTCCATTTTTCATAATACATGGCTGGATACTTTTCAGACAGACCTCATACTTTACATTCTATTCTCTACTTTTATTTTTATACTCTAGTGCTATACCTTGAATATTGTTCTATAGCTCCTAAATATTTCAATCCTTTTTGACATCCATGTAGTATTTTTGTCTGTTAGGGTTCAGTGTAGAAAACAGAAATCACTCTATGTATTTCAGATAGAAAAGTGTTTAAAGCAGGCCATTAGGTACTTACACGATTGTAGAATGAGTTCAAGGGAAAGACAGTAGTGTGCCACCGGGTACTGAGTTCAAGGGCCCACTACTGTAATCCAGAGGTCAGCAAACTGCTGATGTTTCCACTTCTCTGGCCTCCCAACTGCCCAGTTCCCCCTGAAGCTGTGACTAGAGGCTGACTGCTACATCCGGAACACTGTCTGTAGATAATGACAAAGCTGACAACTTGACACTGTAATGCTAAGATGGCTGTAAACACTAATGAGTTGGCAGCTCACTAAAAAGCAGGAGGCCACAAGCCTACTTCCACCTTCAGGTGACTCTCATTGGTGGAAGGAAGCACATTCTCACTCAGAGTCCCAGTGGCCAGAGAGTTTGAGAAAAGAAGTGGGAAGGAACATAGAAAAGAGTAGAAATGAATGTTAGTGCTAATTTACTGTAAACAACACAGAGTTTCACAGTATCCATTGGCTACAAATTATTTAACCATTCCCTAATTATGTGTGTGTGGAGGGGAGATAATATGGTTGTTGGCTACTTAACAGCATTTTGTTACTACAAATAATGTGGCAATAAATGTCAGTCAAAATATGTTTTTGAGTATCAAATTCTAACTTAAATTCTTGATATTATCAGTTGGTTATATACATCTTTACATAATAAGAAAGGAAAAAACACATCCTACACTGCCTGAAACACAAAATGCCATTAGTAGCTCAATGATTACAACAGATAAAATTTTTTAAAAATGTTAATCATGTAACATTTTAATCATACATAAGAATGCCCCACATCCCCGTTTGCTCTCCTATAGTTGTGATATCTACATTCTATAAACACTTTCATTCCTCTATCTTAAAATACACAGTAGATCTGGGTTTGCAGATTCAAGCCCCTCCCCAAAATCTCACCCACACCGCCCCCTCCATCTTGCAGTTTCATTGTGTTTACCAATCCTGCCCTACGTGGTGTGGTTGTCACAGGTGGGCACAGGGAACAGGTTCTTGGTGATCATGAACATAAATTGAACCAAACACACACACACACACAGAGCAAGCAGATTTATTCAGCGATAGTACACTCTACTAGACCAAAAGTTCATTTTTTTCCTGCTGAGAGACTGCCTTCCAGGACCCTGGGCTATGTTTATAATGGTAAGATCTTGAGGTGGTCTAGTAGCAGCTGCAGCTCCTGCCGCTGTAGCCGCTGCGGCCTCATGGGGAGGCTTTCCCTACCCTGAGGGTACTCTAAGGGAACTCGCAAAGATTATAGAAGTCTCCAAAGATACCTCCAGTGCTCTAGCTGGATTATCAAGATCAGTAGACTCACTGGCAAGTATAGTCATGGATAACTACCTTGTCCTTGATTATTGTCTAGCAGAATAAGGTAGGGTATGTGCTGTTATCAATAAAACCCGCTGCTTCTATGTAAACAGTTCTGGAATGGTCAAAACTAACAAAAGGAAAATTTATGAACAGGCAGAGTGTCTACATAAATACAACAAACAGGGCCAAGGAATTAGGAATACCCACACCTCCTGGCTCCCTAGCTTAACATAGCTACTAGCCCTCTTAGGTTCCTTAACATGTTAAGTGCAGCATCAGTCCCCGAGGACTGACAGCAAACTTTTCATTTGGGTGACATCGGTGTGTGGGACCGGCAGTATCAAGGTTAAAAAATAAATGTTGTAATTTTAATGAAGTTTTGCATTGGCTGCACTACTGTGCGCCTGTTTATACTCTAACTCAACACCTGTCGAGTGATCGCCAGCCCGCCACCTGATCAGAAAGCCCAGCAAAATCGGCTCCACACTTAACGTGTTAATAATATTGCTGTTCTTAATACTTTTAGGACCTTGTTTAATTTACTTGTTAAGTTTGTATCTTCTAGACTTAGCAGTTTCACATCAAAATGACAATGCTCCGAGGTTTCCAACCAATCCCTACTGATAATGTTGAAGCTGACCAACATACGGCATCTGTGGCAGATTCAGAAATTCTTCTTCAACCTCTGGATAGAATAGAGAGAGTTCCATGGTCCTCGATAGGCAGGGACTACTGTCCCGTCTAAGCCAGAAGAAGTTCAGAATCACGATCTTTGCCTTTCGACAACCCCAAAAAGATTTTTGAGAACCATGTCTCTCAGGGGGAAGTTGAGGCAGAAGATAGTCAGGAGTGAGGAAACTCCAGAGGTGCCCCAGGACTAGGACAAAGTATATCAATACAGGACAGAGACCCTGTTCTAAGACCAGTTGCCCCCACTTTCTGGAAAAGCGCTGAATCACGGTGAATTATGAATGCACCTGCACAGATGTTGCAGGACCCCTGCTTCATTATAATAGCATCATAATAAATTACCATTGCCGGCCTCCCTCTCCCAGTGGGCAATCAAGGAAAATCACGGGAGACTGCATGTGCAGTAGCATAAAAGTAATATAAGTACTTGTACATACACAATAAAAGCCTGCCAACATGAGCCAGGAAATATCTGCCCTAAAAGAATAGAATCCCTCAGGCCACTGGGGGTCAACCTCTGCTCAGAGTTGACCTGCTCCAGTGTTCCATGGAGTGTACTATTGCTTAATAAATCTGTTCTCTCTCTTTCTTCTATAAACTCTGTGTTTGGGTCAATTCATTGTCCATGATCACCAAGAAACTGGTCACCTGTGCCCATCCATGACAAACACAAGCAAGGAAACTAGTCCTCAGTGAGGTGCAGAACTTGCCCAAGGTCACAGGCCACCCTTGCCTGCAGTGAGAATTTGTTCTCTCTCTCATGACAAAGCAGGAATTCATGAAACATGACTCAGGCTGAGGCAAAGGAACAAGTATTTGGTGTAGCCAAACAGTACAGAACCCTATCCTCAGGATAACCCACATGTTCTGCAGCCACAGACTCCGCCGCATGCCAGTGGCTCTCACTATGCTGACGAGCGAGTGAGTGACTGCAGTTTAGAATAAATCTACTGCTGGAAAAGCCATGCACAGTGCATGTATATATTCAGGTAGTCAGCCAGCCAGCCAGTGACTCATTCATTGACTGGCTACTTATTCACAGAACACTTAAGGCCTGTGGAGACTAAGAAAATAATATAGACCTGCGGAGTAGGTGGGGAGCTCACCCTCAGGGAGGAAGAGGAGTGAGGACCGCAGCTGCCAGGGAGCGAGGAGACGCGTGGTGTCCGGGGGTGAGACCACCAGCACCTTCTCCTGAAGCAAAGCCGGCGAAGCTGATGCACCCACTGCAATGGCGACACTGCGTGCAGGTGGCAGTGCAGAAGCCAAACTGGGATCTTCTAGAAGTGGTTTCTGAAAAATAAGTACATATACACAAGTAAGCAAGCACAAGAATCTGAAAAACCACAGGTCAAGATACACAACACTTCCAGCACTCCCAAAGATTTCCTTCTTTTTGCCTTTCTGGTCAATTTTCATCCCACTTCCAGCCTGAAGGCTGTGGATCAGATGTCTTGCAAATGGAGATGAATTCATGTAAGAATTACCTGCAAAGTCCACAAATGGGGAATTCTTGGCTGATAAACTTGCTTGTGGTTTTGCATTGAAGAAGGGCCAGTGGTAAGCAAGAACAACTAGTTCATTTTTTAAAAGGTTGGTGGTGATGTGTATCAACTGGAAACACAAAAGGACTTCCAGCCAAGATGGAGGCATAGGTAGACACACTGTGCCTCCTTGCACAACCAAAGGATGGAAAACAACAATTTAAAAACAAAAAAAACAACCAGAACTGACAGAAAATTGAACTTTATGGAAACCCGACAACAAAAGAATTAAAGACACGATCATCCAGACCAATAAATGGGGTGGAGATGGGCACGAGGCGCAGGGCAAGACAGAGGTTTGTGAAGTGGTGCACGCAGCGCTGTAGCAGATGGGGGGTGGGGGACCGCAGCTGCCAGACCCAGACTCAGCAGGACTGAGGCTGGTGGAGTGGACGGTCCCTCATTTGCGCGCAGATATAAATCGGGAGAAAAAAAGCTGAGGAGCGGAGCAGACTGAGCAACCCAGTGCTCCAGCATGGGGAAATAAAACCACAAACCACCAATTGAAAATACCTGTGGGGGGCGAGGCAGCAGCAGGAGGAACTCCCAGCCTCACAGGAGTTCACTGGAGAGACCCACAGGGTCCTAGAACAAGCCCGTGCGTGTGGGAATCAGCACCAGCAAGGCCCAATTTGCTTGTGGGTAGTGGTGGAAGTAACTGAAAGCCGGCAGAGAACGGAGCAAGCACCATTGTTACCTCTCAGACCCCTCCCCCACATACAGCATCACAATGCAACAGCATGGGTTACCCTGCCTGGTGAACACCTAAGGCCACCTAAGGCACCCCTTATATGTAACAGGTGCACTGAAAGAAAAAAAATGGCCCAAATGAAAGAGCAAATCAAAAATCTAGAAAAAATACAACTAAGAGATGAAGAGATAGCCAACCTATCAGATGCACAGTTCAAAACACTGGTAATCAGGATGCTCACAGAATTGGTTGAATATGGTTGAAAATCAGATGAGAAAATGAAGGCTATTCTAAATGGAATAAAGGAAAATGTACAGGGCACCAACAGTGACAGGAAAGAAACTGGGACTTGAATCAACGATGTGGACCAGAAGGAAGAAAAAAACATTCAACCAGAACAGAATGAAGAAAAAAGAATTCAAAAAACTGAGGAGAGGCTTAGGAACCTCCAGGACACCTTTAAATGTTCCAACATCTGAATTATAGGGGTACCAGAAGGGGAAGAGGATGACCAAGGGATTGAAAACTTATTTGGACAAATAATGAAAGAAAACTTCCCCAATCTGGCAAAGGAAATAGACTTCCAGGAAGTTCAGGAAGCTCAGAGAGTCCCAAAGAAGTTGGATCCAAAGAGGAACACACCAAGACATATCATAATTACATTACCCAAGATTAAAAATAAGGAGAGAATCTTAGAAGCAGCAAGAGAAAAGGGGACAGTTACCCAGAAAGGAGTTCCCATGAGACTGTCAGCTGATTTCTCAAAAGAGACCTTACAGGCAAGAAGGAGCTGGAAAGAAGTTTACCAAGTCATGAAAGGCAAGGACCTATATCTAAGATTGCTCTATCCAGCAAAACTTTCATTTAGAATGGAAGGGCAGATAAAATCAAGTTAAAGGAGTTCATCATCACCCAGCCTTTATTATATGAAATGTTAAAGGGATTTATATAAGACATGGAGGGTTACCAACAAGGGAGTGGGAGGGGGAGAGAGGGGGAAAAGGTACAGAGAATAAGTAGCATAAATGGTAGGTAGAAAACAGACAGGGGGAGGTTAAAAATAGTATAGGAAATGTAGAAGCCAAACAACTTATGTGTATGACCCATGGACAAGAACTAAAGGGAGGGAAAATGGCAGGGGGGGCAGTATGCGGGGCAGAGGGGAATAAAGGGGGGAAATGGGACAACTGTAATAGCTTGATCAATAAAATATATTTAAAAAATAAAATGAAACTTAAAAAAAAGAAAAGAAAATATAAGCTACAACCTCCGTTAAGCTCTCAAAGAATATACAGTTACTTCAAAGAGAACAGATAAATACATATCAAACATTTAAATAAAAATTAGAGTACAAGATAGCACAATATCTTTGTAATGTCCTTGTGAAATTTAAAAATTTTTATACTTTAAAAAATACAGCTTTAAATACCATTTGTTCCTATCACACAGTTTCTAACTTTGTTAACCTACCACTGTGGGTTGTATGTCAGGAAAAAAATCTATGAAGGGGCTCAAATAGTGAATAACTTTAGCAATCCATCATTACATGCTCAGGTCAATTTTCAACTCTCTGAAAATTACATGTAGCTTTCATCCTAGCTCTCATTTCTACCAAAGACAATGATTTTGTAAAAATATACCGGTAAAAGTTCCTACAAAGAACCAAAAAAAGAAGAAAAAGGCCCTGCAACCCATGATTAAACTTGAAGAGTGAAAAATACTTTCTCTTCCAGTAGCTTATGCACTTGGGGAGGGGAAAAGTGAGGTGGAATTGGGCCAGTTTTGGCTGATTGGACATTCCATGTGAGGTGAGGGGCAGGGGACAGCCTGAGGTGTCGCCTCCTGGCAGCCAGCACCCAGGAACGTGGAGTCCAGCAGAGTGGCACAAGTGAGACAGGACAGAGAGAAGCTAGGAAAGTTCCTTGGCAAGTGGAATAGGGAAACTGAGACAGACAGCAGAACACAATGGCTGAGCAATTTACAGCCAGTGCAGACGGTCACCAGGGCAGAAGGCCTGAGGGCCTGGCAGGGGGCAATACTGGGAAAACAAGGGCCTCACTCCAAGAGTAACCTTTCCTCTCCGGAGTTAAATCTAGGCCTCAGTTGTATGTCAGCTCCCGACCCAGAAAAGCAGCAAAAACGGGTGGGCAACACCAGGACCAATGCAATGACTAAAGACCCCCTGCCCTGCCACTGACCAATGAGTGGAGACCATGACCCTGTAAGGGCACCCCTGGAGAACTGATGAATATTCTACTGAAACCCACCGCTGAGACCTCCCCTAAGGTTCCTGACTGCAAGAAGGGGATAAAAGCCTCAAGACAAAGAACCCAGCACATGTGCTCTCCCTCTGGGAAGCAGCCTGCGCCATTTCCTTTTTCCTCCACACCCCTCTTCTTCTTTCTTCACTGGCATGTGTCTCCTAAACTCTAAGGCAATGGGCACCTGGCAGCTTGTCCCAGGCTAATCCCCTGAACGTGTCTGCAAAGTGCCCTCTCTGACTTCCAATGAGCTAAGGTGGCCCAGCCTAGGCTCTCCTGTTGCTTCTATGCCAGGGGTGTCAAACTCATTTTCACTGGGGGCCACATCAGCCTTAGGGTTGCCTTCAAAGGATGAAAGTAATTTAGGACTGTATAAATGTAACCTCTCCTTAACAGTTAGGCAAGAGCTCAGCACTGCCACCAGGTAGAAACGAAGGGCCAGGCCAGATAAAACAAGGTGGAGGCTGGATTTGGCTGGCGGGTCTTGTGTTTGCCACCTCTGTTCTATGCTAAGCCCTTCCTTATTTTGTTGCCCCCAGCTTAATAAATGTATCCTCTTAGTCACCTGGACTCCTATTGTGAAATCTTTCCTACATGAAGTCACGAACCCACACACTACACACTACAGCTGTCTGCCAGCAGACCCGCTCAGGGCCAGGCCCTGTCCGGGAACACAGGTGTCCCATGGCTGCAGACTGTTGCTGTGCTGTAACTTTTGAGTGGAACTGGAACCTGTGGGTTCCTGTCCATTTTTGAGTCCAGAGTCCAGCTGCCCTACCAACTCAGAAGTCTATCCAATAACCTTACAATAAATGTTTTGTTTATTTAAATTTTTTTGTTTTTCTTTATTTAAATTATTTTTCAATTACAGTTGACATACAATATTATATTAATTTCAGGTGTATAGCCCAGTGATTAGACATTATATAACTTAGCGATCAGGCTGATAAATGTCATACCCATGTGACACCATACATAGTTATTAGAATACTATTGACTATATTTCCAATACTGTACTTTACATCCCAACAACCATTCTGTAACAGTCCATCTGTACTTCTTAACCCCTTCATCTTTTTCACCTATCTGCCCAAACCCCTCCCCTCCGGCAACCATCAAAATGTTCTCTATATCTATGAGATTGTTTCTGCTCTGCTTGTCATTTATTTTGTTCTTAGATTCAGTCATTAAGAGAGATGTATTTATTGCCATTTTATTCTTCATATTTTTTAATCCTTTTTTCCTTCTTATTCTTAAAGAAGAGCCTTTAACATTTGAGGCTAAATTAGCCAGAATCAGTACTGTTGTTTGCTATCAGGAATCCAGAGGAACAGGAGGTTTGGGGACTTTGGGGCAGGGACATGAGCGTGCTGAGTGGCAGTGATCTCCAGTGGGGGTGAGGGGTGGTGTGACTGAGAGAACACGCCAGGGTATCTGCGATGGACAATGGTGGCAAAAGTAGGGGCATCACACTGCCTTTGGCAGGTCCTTGAGTGCCACCTGCTTTACAGGAAAGGCTGAGGTTAGAGACCGCTGAAGCCTGAGTTACAATCCAGTCACCGCCCACTCTAGCTACGTGGCCTTTTTAGGCATAAGTTTCTCACTCACACTTTACACGAGGACCAGAGCACCCAGAGAGCCCTTCTGGTTAAAACTCTGTAAATGTCCTTGTCACCCCAGACATCCAAGATTGTAGTATTTTTTCTACTTTTAAATGTTTTTTAAATAATTTTTAATTTTTCAATTACAGTTGATATACAATATTATATTGGTATCAGTTAATTTGATTTACTTTTTGTTCAAGAAATATGTATAGGTTACATGTTTCTAGTAATAAACAATAACTTTTTTTTTGCTGGCAAAATTTGCCTTCCTGATCCTAAAACATTTACTTTTAGCAAAAGTCTGAATAAAAAAATAATTTCTATATAACTGTGTAATATAATCATCCTAAATATTTCTATTTAACATATTAAATTAAATTTAAATTAATTTTATAAAGTAAATAATTAAATATTAATAAATTTGTTCTTAAGTGTCATTTGAAGATTATTTCTTTTTTTCTCCTTTTTTATTATTGTTCAAGTACAGTTGTCTCTATTTCCCCCCCACTACTCTGAAGATTATTTCTGTTATACCATTTCCTAAAACACTATATTTTAAATGTGCATAAAACTTAATGAAGATTGTATTAGTCAGGATTCTCCAGAGAAATAGAACCAATAGAAGATTTTAAGTAGATAGGTTTATTATAAGGAATTGGCTTACAGGATTATGTTGGCTTGCAAATCCAGAATCTGCAGAGTAGTCTGGCAGACTGGAGATTCAGGGAAGAGTCGATGTTGCAGGTTAAGTTCAAAGGCATTCTGCTGGCAGAATTCCCTTTCTTCCAATGAGGTCAGTCTTTATCTATCAGGGCCTTCAACTGATTGGATGAGGCCCACGCACATTATAAAAGAGTAATTTGCTTGACTTAAGGTCTACTGATTTAAATGTGAATCACATCTAAGAAACACTTTCACAGAAACATCTAGAATAATGTATGATCCCATGTCTGGGTACTGTGCCTGGACAAGTTGACATACACAGTTACCCACCACCACACATACAGTATGTGTTAAAATGAATGGTGTAGGAAGTAAATGCTATCTATTATCAGGGAAAGAAAGGAAACCCACTTAGCTGGACTGATTGGGGAAGGCTTCATGGAAACAGTGTGGCTTAAACGGTGCCTAGGGATAGGTGAAGTTGGTGGGAGCTTCCATTTTCCTTCTCACCATTAAGACAGTGAATGGCAGAGACAAAGGAAAGGAAGAGTTTTCCAGATGTTCCTTGCTGTATCATTCTTAGTGAGTAAACTTACCTTATCCACGAGCCCATCTGAAGCCTAATTAATTACTTCAGATGAAATAGACTTATTTAAAATCTTTTAGAAGAAAATAGGAAGCTATTAAACCAAGCAACCACAGCTAACATTTCTTATTTACTATATGTATCAATCACTTTGCTAAGCGTATTATCTAATTTAATAGACCCAAGACATAATACCTTAAAGTAGGTGTTGCTATTATCCCCACTTTATAGTTACAAAGACTGAAGTTCAAAGAGATTAAGTCACTTGTCCCAAATTACCCAGTGAAAACTGGATGGGAAGCCAGGATTGAAATCTAGGCCCGCTTGATGTGAAACTCGTAATTTTCAATGCCAAACTAGATGTAAAAAGGAAAAAAGTTGCTAACAAGATAAGAAATTGACAATGTAAGCTTATCTTACTTTTGATTCCCCTCAAAGAAAACTTGAGACAAGGATCCAGATGGACATGAGCGCATCTGAGAGGTGCTCTTGGGAAGCACGGTGTGAGAAAGTACGGCAGAGAAAGGAGGACATCCAGTAAAGACTGTATTAACACGTTATTGTGTGGGCTCAGTCGCTCTGAGAACTCTAAGAGACTCTGTAGAACGTGGCTGAGAACTGACCCACCAAGGGACAAGGACACTGGCATAATTACCTACCAATTCTCATCCACCACCGATTGACTATTGTTCCTAAAGAGAAGAACTCCGTAACATTACTGGCCTTTAGCATATGTGGGCTGAGCCGATTGCAGATGCTGGAAGATGGAAGCCCTTGGTGTACATGGAAACTGCCACTGAAATTACAGGTGAGCTTCACATTGGGCACATGGGCTATGACTGGGACATTGACAGCACCTGCTACAAGACACACAAATTAATTCAAAACAATTAATAACCAGATAATTTCCATATCATGTTAGAACAGTTCATTTCATAAATAAATGGATTTCTGCTTCTGTGAAATTGTAACATGAAATAAATCGGCTTTCATCCTTCACATTCCCAATTTAAGTAACTCATAATATGAAAGAAACTAAAATGATATTTATTTCTAAGAACATACTAGAACTGATTATAGATTCACATATAAAAAAATATGTGCGGCATCAACCAGGCCGAACCACTGTTGCCCTGGACAACCACTAACCATTGCAAGTAGATAATCGCTGCTCTGACTCATGCTGGAGACACAGGCAACATGCGTGTACACGTGACTGGATTGCCCTTGCAAGTCGGAAAGTCTGCAGTTGTTCTGGAGAGCAATTTCCTATCTCTTTCAAGTGCCATCCTAATGATTTTCCAAAATAAATTGTGTGTGCACCATTATAACCTAATTTTGTGTATTTTTCCTTACACCAGATTATCCCAGACATACCGTACAAATTTGTTTAAAATCTGTTTAGCTACTTTTTTTCATGATGTAGCAATAAGCAAGCAGAGGCTCCATTTTGTTTACAGAGATCCCATTTTCCATATATAGGTAACAAACTGGATTTCAGAACTAAAGTAAGTTAAGGTAGCAAACAGTCAAATCACAATTTCCCCAAAAGCATGAGCTTGGGGCTACTTTAAAATTGCTTGTTTCCTTATCATATGACTAAAATTTTTAATTGCTGCTAAATCACAGGTTCTAATAAATGTTTTCTTTATGCTTCTCCTGGCAGAGGGAGAAGTGGTCCAACTGCTTTCCCGTAAACTTTGAATGCTGTGTAATGACGTCATAACTAGTGAGTTCACGGGAGGCTTAAGGACTGACAGTTTAAAAATAAAGCATTCGTTATGGAGAAAATGAGAAGTTTATTACAGAATTTTTAGAGCTACATTCTAAATAAATATAGAAAGATCTTCAAGAAAAATGGAAAGGTGGAAGGAGAGGGCAGTTCAGCATCACAGAGTTAACCCCAGGGTGCACTTCTGGCAATGCTCAATTGTCATCTATCTGAGGCTAAAAAACCCTTTCATTTTTCAGCCTGGAATTTATTTCTAGAAATACCGCAGCCATTGAGTTTATTTTGTAGAGACTGAAGTTACTGCCTCATTAAAAACAAAGCACCCACAACCTATTTCTGTAAGGACAGAGATTGATATTTAATCCAGAAGTTAGGCTTAGAGGACTAAAATTCCCCAGAGTTTGAAAAGTTGAAAACTATACTCATTGATGGGAAATAGTATTCATTCTTAAAAAAAAAAATTTTTTTTGCCTTCTAATAAAAGTAGGCAAAAGATCCAAATGTGCTTTAGGATGTAATTTTCATTTAATATGCGGTTGTCACCATGGACATTTTCTTTAAATCTAGAAAAGTTCCTCAAAGGATAATTAGGCAGAATAATAAATTAAGAATGAATAAAAGAAGACTCTACACTTTTTCCATCATAATCAAAGTCAAAATCACATTTCTAATTTAACATTCAGTATTTGAACCCACCTCAGTGGCCTATCCTTTGGCAACTTAGAGAATCTTTTCATTACAAGTTTATTTGGCAAAGAACTGCAGACTTTGTATCCTATGAATATGATGATACTCCAGAAATTCTCTTCATGTCAGGTTTGTCTGCATCAATATCTTGGGTCTCAGTCACAACTTATTTTAGTAATTTGTTTATGTTAGGACACCAGGAAGGCAGAACATATTCTACCTGTCCTTTGTAAGTGGAATCACCAGTTTCACCATTAGAATTATTATATAGGGTTATTTTGCTATTAATATCTGCTTATAGACATAGCTAAATATTTGAGGTAAAAAAAAAAAAGAAACCCTTACTAGAGATAATAAAATAAAACCATTTCTAAAACATGATGCAAAAATTTCAAATACTACTTAGGGGGTGGTTAAAACAGCCAGTCTCGGAGTCTATTTAATTTGTTTTCAAAGCTGAAAAAACAAAATCTAACCACAGCGGAATGGACAGGAATGCAATACTTCATTTCCTATCACACTATGTCTATATTAATGGAAAAATAATGCAAGCATGTAGACTTTTAGGATGTTTCATAAATACAAGCACAAATAAGTTTCACATAGTGTTAATTATGAATACTTATTTATAGGTAACAACGTCATTGTATTTCTTTCTGTCCTCCATTATCTTTGTTCATTCTCAATTTTTAGTACAAACATTTCTGCTGCTGTATTTTAACCTTTACATTCTCTTTGAATTAAGCTTCCCCTTCTATCTTTGGCAGCGTTTTTCTCTTTTCCAAAAATTTCAATATGTTTGTTAAATTCTGCACATTCCGCTCTTTCAGTAAGATGGTAGTTGCTGTCAGCAGCTTTCTGTCTGCCGCCACCGCTAACCTAGCTGCAATCACACAGCGTCGTTTTCTGGAGTTGTTTATCATTTAAAGATGCCAAGTTTATGAATTAAATAAAACAAGGAATTTACAAATGTTTCCAAATATGCAGTTTCCAAATATCCTTCACCTTTTGAAGGTGAAGACAAACTAGCTCTGTGAGCCTCATCTTCCTCATCTGGAAAGTGAGGAGGTTAGAACACACAACGCCTAAGGTTCCTTTCAGCTCTAACGTCCTAGATGATAGGCTGTGGGACCAGAATGTATCGGTCTTAGTTTTGGTTCTCTCTTTACTCACCTTAAGAAAGTTCCTTAACCAATCAATTAATGAGGATAATAACAATTCTTATGTAACAGGATTGCTATAAAACTTAACTCAGTGCACATTAAGCACAGTGGCCAGTGTCTAGCATATAAGTATCCTTTTAATATTAGCTCCTGTTATTATTATGTTATAATATCATCACTTTATAAGTAGATATTCATTTACCCTTTCATTTATTTATTTCAATATTTTTATTTAACACATTCAGTACAGGTAGTGGGAATTTTAAAAAATCAAGTAAAACATTCTTGATCTCAGGGATACTAGAATCTCATGAAGAAGAAAAACAAGTAAATAAATACTTATGACTCAGTGCAGTAAGTGCTCTAATAGCAGAAAGAAGCTTGGGTATGAGCGGGTAGTGCGAGGGCAGGTTATGGGATGGATGAGGTCACGGCTAAGTTGAATGCTCACACTTGAGCTAGGGTTAACTAGAGTTAGCAAGGGCACAGGGGCAGGGACTGGGGGAAGGAAGTAGTGAGGATGTCCATGGAGAGCAAATATCATGAACAAAGACTCGGGTGCATAAAACAGCATCAAGTGTTTAGAAATGTAAATGGTTCCATAAGGAAGATGTACGTGGCAAGCAGCAGACAAGCCAGTGAAGAAAACAGGGGGCCAGCATTTGTGAAAGGAGCAGAGGAAAGGAAATCTGGGAAGAATGAGAAGGAGCAGCTAGAGGAAGAGAGGAAAGTCAAGGTTAGATTGCTCAATTTTATAAAATACAGCAGGGAGATTGTCACCTTATTCCTCTTTTTCTCTCTTTCTTTGGATTAATGGAGTCTTTTATGTTTCTGGTTTATCTCCACTATTGACTCATTAGCTATACTTCTTTGGTTTTTTTAGTGGTTGTTCTAAGGCAGGGGTGGCAAATTTTTCTGCCGAGTTCCAAAGAGTAAATGTTTTAGTCTTTGTGGGCCATAGAAATATAAAAACAAATGGGTTTGACTGTGTTCCAATAAAACTTTATTTACATAACAAATGGCCAGGGCAATTTGGCTCACAGGTTGTAAATAGTTTGCCAACTCCTGCCCTAGGGTTTACAATATACATCTTTAACTTATAACCATGTACCTTTAAATAATACAATACCACCTCGAAGTATATTTTAAAACTATGCTACAGTATACTTCCATCTGTCTCCTCTCATACTTTGTGCCGTTGTCATATGGTTATAAATTTTACTTCTACACATTATAACCTCCAAAATACACTCAATGTTAATTATCTTTTTTAAAGATTTTTTTAAATAAGACAAATAATTACTTTTACTTATACACATATTTACAATTTCTACTGCGCTTCATATCTCCATCGAATTTCCATCTGCTATCATTTTCTTCTGCCTCAGTTGGGATTAGGGTGTCTGGGGTAATGAGGGGCTGGTTAGACATTTGTTTCTTTCTCTCCTGGTCCCCTTCATGTGGCTAGCTTGGCTTCCTCACATCGTGGTAGTCTCAGGGTGGTCAGATTTTTTTACATGATGGCTGGTTTCCCACAGAAGAAGTGTTCCAAGAAGGAGTCACTCCAGAAACGGAGGCAGAAACTACTAGGTTTTATATTACCTAGCCTTGGTTGTTATGCAAGTCCTTTTCCACTGCATTCTATTGGTCAAAAAGTGAGTTACAGGGTCAGCCCAGATGAGGGCTCCACAAGGGCTTGGATATCTTGTGCCCGGGCTAGGGTGTGGGGTAGCAGTGTGGGGAGGCATATCCTTGAAGACAAGCTGCCACAGCCCCATGATGATAAGGATGGCTGTGTAAGACTGCGGAGGAAGACATTTCACTGAAGGGATGGAGTTAAGCCACTGAAGGATTGTGAGTGTGCCCTAATGAAGGAGATGTGCTCGTGGTGAAATGACCGTATCCCCTCACGAGGATTTGGATTTGAATTCTGCCTCTTCCTGTTTATTAATCATCTATCTTGGGTTCAAAACCTTACTGGTTAGTTTCAAGGGGAATTGGAAACAGTGATAATATATCCCAAAAGTGTGGATTCTAGCAGGGTTCATAAAAAAGGAATTATTATTATTACTCATAAAAGGATTACATTTCAAGTTATGTAAAAATGAGAGCCAAAGACTATTTTGAAGGCACAGTGAGTCATCTCAGGCTAAAGTCTTTAACTCTTGAGTTCCCCTAACAGTCCCCCCGTTTGTTTTTATCTTATTTCTATAATATCAGTTCACAAACTAAAACAACATAAGATGTATTAGTGGTGGCATTGCAATTCATCTAAAACAGTTTTAGCACAGCTGACAAAAGTTTCACATTTTCCAGCTGGGGCTACATTAGCATTTTTAAAGAAAACATTTCCCTAGTTATCTTTGCAGGGGGATACAAACACCTATAAGACATAAAATAAAGTTTGTTTGACATAGGTTCCAGTTCACTTTTCTTCTAG
>PVJI01020631.1:0-28634 GCA_004026765.1 Micronycteris hirsuta | reverse complement strand
AGGTTAGAACAAAGTAAGAGGCAAGTTGAGAACACACCAAACTGTACCTATGCTGGGTTTTCTGGATAAAACACAGAACGCCTAGTTATATTTTAACTTCACATCTTCCCCAAAATAGACGTCACTCAATATTTAAAAGATGCTTATACTAAAAAAGTAATTCATTATTTATCTGAAATTAAAGTTTAACTGTATTTTTATTTGGTGATCCTGGCAACTCTAACCAACATTATCTCAAGTACACTGGAAAAAGGATAATTGCACCAAAGACCGAGCAACACAAGCTTATTAGAACAATAAGTAGCTTAAATACAAAATAAAAGTATCTGACTCAATCATTCATTGAATAACTCAATCCCTCAGGCACAGACAACATTATCATATATCATTTACTGCACACCTACTGTGTGTGTGACCCTGATACATTTCCCTAAAACTAGAGCACAGAAACACACAGACTTCTACTGAAGACTTCAGTTGTACACACAGCTTCTACTGAGTGTTGACCAAAGACGAAAGATTATTCTTCCCAGGTTCAGAAATATTTCTTCAGCCATTTCCCAACCCAAAGCAGAAGGTGATGAAATGAGTTGAAAGATTCTACGAAGTGGAATTGGCAGGGTATAGACTATTTTGTTACAGGATGAAATATATTGACTTAAAGACAGTCTAATCTTTGAAGTCAGAAAATCTAGATTCCTATCCCAGTTTTACCCTTCGTCAGCTTCTCAACATTGGGAAAGCTACTTGACTCCTGAAGGTTTCCACTACAAAATAAGGACAATCACACTGACCTCTGAATTAGTCTGAGGATCAGTTTATGCTGCAAACAAAAAGTATGAAAAGTAATATCTGAATGGACGTTAGCATCTGTTTCCTGTGCTCTCACGGAACTTTTCACATACCTCTGCTAGAGCACTTACCACCTTGTGATGTCATTATTATTTTTCTGTCTAGGCCCCTCTGGATTTGTGAGAGGCGAAGTCTTTGTGTTCTTATGATTCTAGTGCCTGTCACAGCATCTGCCCCATGGTAGAATAATAAAAGTCCTCATCAGAGAGATGACGAGGAAATAAACGAGCAATTCACTAGGATAGGACTTGTCCTCTAGAGTATAAATGGTGACAATGTCAAGGGGAGAAGTATCATATTTAAAAGTACAGTAATTTAGACCAGGAATTGGCTATTTTTTCTGTAAAATGAAAGTAGTAAATATTTTCGGCTTTGCAGGCTGTTCAGCTTCTCTGCAGTTATTCCGTCTGTCATTGTAGTGCCTCTGCAGTCAGAGACAACACAGCAACAAATGAGTGTAGCTGTGGTTCAATAAAACTTTATTAAGGACACTGAAAGTTAAATACTGTAAAAATTGTAGATGTCACAAAACATTCTTTTTTGGTTTTTTCGACTACTAAAATAATGTGAAGACTACTGTTAGGTGGTGGGCACACCAAGACAAGTGGCCGGCTGTGTCCGTCCTGTCGGCTCTAAATTCCTGACCCCTGAGTTAGACTGTGAGTTACAGTTGTAGCACACATCTTCCTGGAAGAAATGATAAAACCAATACCTAAAATGACATTTAGAGACATCTCATGGAGTTCAATATTCTAGACTGTTTCCATGCTTAATTGCTATGGACAAAACGTGGTTCATAAAGCTATGATTTAAAGGGAAACAATAAAAAATAATTGAAAAGAGAATGGAAGTAGATAGGCAGAGAACTTATAATAAAATATATAAAATTCTATGTACAAAAGCTGGAAGTACATATACCAAAATAGAAATAGCAGGTTCTCTACAGTGATTTGAAATAATTTTAATGCTTTTCATTATATGTTGTGGTATTGCTAGCTTTTTATAACTTTTTCACAATGATTATGTATTAGTTTTGTGATATAAATGTATATGTGCGTACATAAAACTGTTTCATTAAACAGCAAATTTTTCTGCATAGTTAGAAGAAAACCACATGGTCATTGATTTTTGAATGACTATTAATTTCTCAATAAACTTATGTTCACCAAACTATCTAATATGATATAACACGGCACCTTATCAGAGTAAATTTCACAACCAAATCAGATGAGTGAAAAGCATTTGTTCATCACACACCTAGTTTCACAATTTGGCAGTTCTTCACTTCTGATTTGTGAAAATAATTACTGAGACTTGGGCTCACTTTAGTTTTGGCACATGGTCCATCTATTTTCCCTGAAAAGCCAGATTGATAAGTCAATGCTAATGAAAAGGTTTGTAAAACCAGAAATTCTGTAACAAGCTATGGCTTTAGTAAGAAATAATTTCCTCTAGGAATTTATACTACAGAGAAATTATCCCAGAGAAGTTCAAAATGACACATAAATAGTATAGTCTTATTTTAAGTAATTACTTTATGATTTTTCTTGATGAGTATATTTATTTTAAAGACATACTCAATAAATATATATTCCTCTTTCCTATTTACCACAGGATCAAAATATGCCCTAAAAAGTTTTAGTAAAGCCTAAAAAATTGATTTCTTAATCACCTCCATGGGAATAACTGAACTTCAATGATAGTGGGTTTTAAGTCCATATGTACCAAGTGTTCAAAGAAACAGTCTTGTCCCTCAAACTCTATATTTTATACTGACTATTGAAATATTTCAATTAATTTAACTCTATATCAGCCATCTTTGCTATGTTATAAGTTGTTCAACTATCAACATCTAATTACAAAGATGATCTTTATAATCAGAGGATTATGTCCAAATGAGATTTCTAGGGATCTAACTAGTCAAGTATAAACAAACTTACAATTAAATGCTATTTGAATCACTGCAGGTTTTATACAAACTCTTTTGTGATGTATTGAAATGTGTGAAATTCATATTTAACAAAGTTCTATATTGTTTTTTTCTTCTCTCAGATAGATAATATACTCCAAAGCTCCAGTTTAAATCATCATTACA
The DNA here is from genome assembly GCA_004026765.1 of Micronycteris hirsuta. NCBI lineage: Eukaryota > Metazoa > Chordata > Mammalia > Chiroptera > Phyllostomidae > Micronycteris > Micronycteris hirsuta. The sequence goes on along the minus strand of PVJI01020631.1, from coordinate 25,687 downwards.
TCAACTCTAATGTTGTTAACTTCAGGTAATTATAACTAATCAATTTGTATAATAAAAAGGCAATTTTATTATTTAGTTATTCTTCTTATTTGCTTTGTGGTCAGGATCTAAAAATCTTAGATATGTCAAGAGCAAAAATAATTTATTATTAATACATTTAACTGTTACCTATCATGTATAAAATACCTATAGGAAAAGTCTTTCTTAACTTGAATAGAAATGAAATATATTCTATTGGTTGTCCTTTTAAAGACTTGCATTTTAGTTAAAGATTCTCATAATCATTAAATAAATTTACCTAATTTTTAAACTTTACTTACATTTTTTAAAAAGATTTTATTTATTTTTAGAGAGAGGAGAAGGGAGGGAGTAAGAGAGGGAGAGAAACAGCAATGTATGGTTGCCTCTCACATGGCCCTCACTGGGGACCTGGCCTGCAACCCAGGCATGTGCCCTGACTGGGAATCGAACTGGGACCCTTTGGTTCCCAGCCTGCGCTCAATCCACTGAGTTACACCAGCCAGGGCTAAACTTTACTTAAATTTTAAACATAAAAAGATATTACAATTGTTTTAAAAATTGAGAAAGAATGTATGTACACAGAGTTGATGAATTTAACAGGTGCTTTGGATGTATTTTTCCAGAAAAAAAAATTCTAGAACTCTCAGTTACAACTCTCAGTTCTTTCCTTCCTGAACATAATCAAGTTTTACAAGCAAAAATAATTTATGTATTAATATCTATATAACACAGGAAAGAAAATAAATCCATGATAATAAAGTATATACAATATTTATGTTGTATTTTTGATGATATAACTAATATTTAAATAATAAGATATAAAATAATAATATGGCTATGACCTCTTTCATCTGTTCTGGTGTTTTTGTTTTTCAGGTCAAGTAATGATGGCTTACAAACAGATGTACTGCTTAAATTTCAGTTTGTTTCTAACAATGCAGACACAATAAAAAGACAAGCTGCTAACATTTTGTATCAGAAGTTAAAATTAAATGAAAGCTTCTTGAAGATAGATACCTTACCTTATCTTACAGGCAAGAAATACCATTTTTATTTCATTGTTATAGTCAATTATTATCTTCTCAACTCTGAAAAAAAGATTCTTTATTTCACCACAAAATGAAACCACTTTTCATTTTTAAGTCTCTCGTTTACTTGATAATAAACCACACACAAGCAACACCAAGGCATCTTCCTTTGGTTAATATGGAAATAACTATGAAAGAATAATTATATAATAACGCTAATATACTAATATTTCCTACTTTTCTAGAAGAGAGATATTAGTGTAGATATTGTTGGAATTAATTAAGCATGGATAGGATAAAAAGCTACGCTGTGCTACTGTGTCGTGACGAGGCTCCCCTGTGTCACCACATTGTAGCCACGCCCATGCCCTCTGCCCATCGTAGCCCGAGGCAGCCACTCATCCGTTCTCCAGCTATGGAATTACATCATCTCATGAATGTTACATAAAGGGAATCATACCCTTTATATCTTTTTGAGATTGGCCTTTTTGCTTAGTGTAATTTTCTTGAGGTTTATCCATGTTTTTGTGTGTATGAATAGTTTTTGTTTTGTTTTTGCTGAGTAGAATCAATCACATAATACTGTAGTTTGTTTAACCCCTTACCTATTAAAGAACATTTGGATAATTTCAAGATTTTGGCAAGTACAATGAAGCTGCTAGGAATATTCATATACAAGTTCCTACATGAAAATAAATGTCCATTCCTCTAGGACAAATGCCAGAGAATACAGTTGCTGTGATGCTTGGTAAATCTGTTCTTTTTAATTTTGAAAGAAACTAATAAACTACTTTCCAGAGTGCCATGTTGCATCCTTCCCCTGTAGGTATCAGCAATGTATGAGTGACCTAGTTTATTTGCATCTTTGCTAGAATTTAGCATAATCATTATTTTTTTTTAAAGATTTTACTTTTTAATTTATTTTTAGAGAGAGGGGAAGGGAGGGAGACAGAGAGGGACAGAAACAGCAATGTATGGTTGCCTCTCACATGGCCCTCACTGGGGACCTGGCCTGCAACCTAGGCATGTGCCCTGACTGGGAATCGAACCGGGGCCCTTTGGTTCCCAGCCCGCGCTCAATCCACTGAGCTACACCAGCCAGGGTTGCATAATCATTATTTTTCATCCTAGCCTTTCTGATAGATATTTCATTGTAGCTTTAATTTGCATTTTTTCAATAGCTAATAATAATGAACATCTTTTTGTTGTACTTATTTTTTTATCTGTATATCCTCTTTGATGAAGTGTCTGTGCAATTTTTTTCTGAGTTCTTTCTACTTTTTTCATTCTTTATTGTTGTTCAAGTACAGTTGTCTCCATTTTCTCCCCACCACTCCCCTGCATGCCAGCCATCCCCACTTCCCACCCCTGTTTGAGAGTTTTATATATATTCTAGATATATGGCCTTTGTCAGATATGTGATTTGCAAATATTTTCTACTGGTATGTAATTTGCCTTCTCATACTGTAAAGAGTCTTTCACAGACAAAAGTTTTTAATTTTGATGAGACCAATTTATTCAACTTTCTTCTTATAGATTGGGCTTTGAGTAGTAAATCTAACTTTTCCCCTAGTTTCGGGTCTCCAAATTTTTTTTCCTGTGTTCTTTTATATGTTTTATAATTTTACATATTTTACTTATATGTTTTATATATTTATATTTATATTATACATGTTATAGTTTTATATAACATTATGATCTCTAACCCATTTTGAGCTAAATTTTGTATAAGCTGTAAAGGCCCAATTTTTTGCTAATGAATGCTCAGTTACTTCAGTGCTGTTCATTGAAAAGGCTGTCCATCCTTGATTGAATTCCATTTCTTTTGTTGTCAAAAATTACTTGGACATTTTTGTGTAGATTTATTTATTTTTTTTTCTGTTTCATTGATTTGCCTATCTTTTCACCAGGATCAGGCCTTCTTGATTACTGCAGCTACATAGCAAGCCTTAGCATTGAGAAAAATGATTCCTCCCACTTTATTATTCTTTATCAAAACTACCCTGACCAGTGTGGCTTACTTGGTTGGAAAGTTTTCCTGTAGACCTAAATCTCGTGGGTTCAATTCCTGGTGAGGGCAATATATCTTGGTGGCCAGTTCTGTCCTTGCTTAAGGCACAATTGATCAATGTTTCTCTCTCATATTGATGTTTTTCTCCTTCTCTCTTTCCCTTCTTTCCCTTCTCTCTCTCTAAAAAGAAAAACGAGCCCGGCTGGTGTAGCTCAGTGGATTGAGCGCGGCCTGGGAACCAGAGGGTCCTGGTTCGATTCCCAGTCGGGGCACATGCCTGGGTTGCGGGCCAGGTCCCCAGTGAGGGCCATGTGAGAGGCAACCATACATTGCTCTTTCTCCCTCCCTTCTCCTCTCTCTGAAAATAAATAAATAAAATCTTTAAAAAGAAAAATGAACATGTCCTTGGGTGAAGATTTTAAAAAATTGTATTGAATACTCTATTTCCTTTCTATAAAAATTTTACAATAATTTTGTCTGGGTCTACTAAGAAACTAGCTGTGATTTTGATAGAAATTTTTTCTAAACATATAGAACAATTTGAGAAGAATTAGCCTTTTTACTGTGTTGAGTATCAATATTTTCTAACTTTTAGTATACAAATTACGTACATTTTTGTTATATTTAAAAGTGAATATTTTGTTTTCCATGAGGCAATTATAAGTGTACTTTCTATTTTTTTTTCTTTTTCGGCAACATTCAAGACTTTTATTTTCAATTTTTCAGTTTTTTAATCTTTATTATATTTTTCCATTACCATTTAATTCCCTTATGTCCCTCTCCCCCATCAATCACCACACTGTTGTCCATACCCATGAGTCCTTTTTCCTTTTTGTTCAATCCCGCCATACCCTACCTTCTCTCCTCCCATTAGCTGTCATCCTGCTCCCCATCTATGAGTCTGTCTCCATTTTCCTTGTTAGTTCAGTCTGTTCATTAGATTCCATATATGAGTGAAATTATATGGTATTCATCTTTCTCTGACTGGCTTATTTCATTTAGACTAATGTTCTCCAGGTCCATCCATACTACCACAAAGGGTAAAATTTTATTCCTTTTTTATTACCAAGTAGTATTCCACTGGGTAAATATCCCACAGTTGTTTTATCAACTCATCTACTGACGGACACTTGGGCTTTTCTTGGGTGATTGTAAATAACACTGCAATGAACATATGGATGCTTATGTTCTTTCAAATTAGTGTTTTGGGTTCCTTTGGACATATTCCCAGAAGAAGGATAGCTGGGTCAAAAGGCAGATTCATTTTTAAATTTTTAAGGTAACTCCATACTGCTTTCCACTATGGTTGCACCAGTCTGAATTCCCACCAACAGTGTGAAAGGGTTCCCCTTTCTCCACATCTTCACCAACACTTAGTTGTTGATTTATTGATGATAGCCATTCTTACAGGTGTGAGATGATATCTCATTGTGATTTTAATTTGCATTTCTCTGATGATTAGTGGTGTTGAGCATCTTTTCAAATGTCTGTTGGCCATCTGTATGTCCTTGGAGCAGTGTCTATTCAGGTCCTTTGCCAATTTTTAATAGGGTTGTTTTGGTATTGAGTTTTGTAAGTTCTTTATAAATTTTGGATATTAACCCCTTATCAAATATACTGGCTAATATGTTCTCCCATTCTGTGGGAGAAACAGTCAACCTGATTAGATTTAAAGTTTAGATTCCCACTTACTTTTGACATCTTGATAACAATTTAGTTTTCAAAGTCCTTGGCAGTGATATTCTTGTCTTCTGAGGTTTCTTCTTAATCCTGCTCCTGGTACCATCTGCGGAAATAGAACATGATTCTCTGGGCTGCCTTCTATCCCTAGACCACACACTGTGGAGGAATACAGTGAGCCTGAACCTATTTATGTTGGTGGGTAGACGCAGGTTGATATTGTCCTTGTGGGTATATCAGTCTGCCAGCTGGTGGCCTGGTTGGGAAATGAATGTTGGGATGATCAGGGACTTCCTGCTGTCACTGCTGTTACTACTGCTAGCAGAATGGATGGCCAGTCCTGGGTTGTAAAGCAGAACGTTTGGGCTCCCTACTAAGTCTCTGTTGTGCTTCTTCTTTCCCTGGATTTGGATGGGAGTAAAAGATTTCTCTTGGGACTTTTTATCTATGCCTCTTGGTGATTCCAGATTGCAGGCCTCTCTCAGTCTCCAGTCCAAAGTATATGTGAGATCAAGAAAAAATCCAGGAAACTCATCATATTGTCCTTCCCGAAATCCTTAAGTCTCTAGCCCTTCTGCCTTTTTCCTTCCAGCTTCCAGAATTCTTTTCTTGTTGTCTGATGGACAATTTTTAGAGTAGTTAGGTAATTGCATGCTGCAGGTAGAACCATCTATTGGATAATGTTCACATGTGAGATATAGCATCACCATAGAAGTGCGCCAATAGGTTCTTCATATATAGTAATGAGCCTAGGTTAAAATTAGCTGTGAACTAACCATAATTTCAGCTCTCTCTCACTGATCCCTAACATGAAGAGGGTGACATTGAATTATAACTGACTTCACAGTGAAATGGTTGCAGGACAAGCTTTTGGCCACAAGAACTATTTGTCATATTTAATTTGGCTTGTAATATTATTGTGAAGATATAATAAGTAAGTAATGTGAAATGCTTGTCACATTCCCTGGTATATAATAGTAAGTTACTAGTTGTCATTACTGCACATCTATTCATTTAGCAAGTATTTATTGAGAATCTATCTGTGCCAAGAACTAAATTCTCCTTTCTCATGGAGCTCATATTCTAACTGGAGTAAGAAAGATAGTGATCCTGTAAGCAAGGCAATATCCAATAATATGAAACTTCATGCAGAGAATAGAAGGCAACTTTAGATTTGGTTGTCATGGAAGGTCTCTTGAGGAGAGGATTTAAAGCTGTGCTCTGAAAGACAATGGGGAACCAACACACACACACATGCACACACACAAGGCCAAGGGAAGAGCATTCCTGGCAGAAGGGGCAGCTAGAACAAAGAAAAGGCAGAAACATCTGGGCACAATAAAAAAACCCAGGAAGGTCAAGTTGGCAAATGGGCTGGATAAAAGCAAGAGTATATGAACAAAGACATAAATAGGGACTATGGCATGTAGATCCAGGGAGGAGGTTTGGATTTATTCTAAAGGCCACAGAGGGCATTAGACAAGTGTTATTATTGGCAAAGCCTAATTCTCAGGGACTTATTCTAATAAACTCCCTACCCATCGTTATCTGCAGAGGAATTTGATAATCCTCTGCAGTGTCCGCCCTACAATAAAGACTCATTAATTCGAAGGCTTACTGAAGTGCTACAGTAGCTTTCACTGCCACAAAGTGTGGCTCTAGGTTGCCCATGACACTGTCTGGCATAAGGAAGAGTCCATCTTTCCTGTGCGGAACAGCCACTAATCATGTTTTTTTCTATTTTACTTCATGAAAACATAACTAACTTATTTTGAGGACTTGTTAGCACATTGGTGGATTTTGATTCCACAGGGAGCATCTGTGGACCAACCTTAGATGCCAGGTGTCTAAGATTCTCGAACACTGTTACAGTGAGACCACCGTGCACATGAGGACAGTGGAGAATGGTCACCAGTGTATGGTAGCACATGTAAAAATAATCTTAGACCCTCTTCTGTTTCACTTATATTTTAATAAATTGGCATGCCATTAATTAACGACATGCTGTCCTCTTGGCCAATGGTTTTGCAATCATGAACCAGTGTTTTCCTGGAGTCCACGTGTAGTAGTCAGTGAAGAGTTTGGTATATATCTAAGCCTCTTCTTTTTGTAGGATTTTATTCTACTGCCTTTAAATTAAACCAGAAATATTCATGTCATGTAAGTATAGTGTTTTAAATTATAATTGTTTCACTGCAGAGTGATCATCTTGTGTTTTTTCCAGCTGTATATGAAGCACAAGCAGAGCACATTCTGAACAGCGGTAAGTTCAAGAATACCACTGAGATGTTTATAAATCAAATGATAGAAAGGCAAAGCACTTCGGAGAGTTTCTTTACTTCAATGTTTACTGTTGCAATTTCTGAACGTATGTGATATCTCTTAATGGATACATGATTTAAGTCTCTGCGAGGGAAAATAATTACTACTAATAATGAGGAATGTCATATGGATTCCTGGGAAATAACTTGCTCTTCCTTACAGAAGATTTCACTGATGACTTTTAAAAATTCCTAATGTGAATAATTATTATCCTATCATATAATTTTGATTAATTTTTAAGGCAAGGCAAACCTATGAATGTTTCCATCTTTACTCTGTGCCCACATACTTAAATACATTTATAACTCTGGAAATAACCATCTTACTGTCTTGTGACAGGCTGTGGTTTAGGGAGGGAGTCCCCATCCATGGAAAAAATCGCTGCTGGTTATGTTGCCAAGAAAGCTGACTGGCCGTGGCAAGCCAGCCTGCAAATGGATGGCGTGCATTTCTGTGGGGCGTCTTTGATCAGTGCGGAGTGGCTCCTCACGGCCGCACACTGCTTTGACACGTAAGTCCTCAGTCTGTACCAACAGATTTCATTTCTTTTTCTCACCTTCACTTTCTATAGCACTTACCCATTTTTTCATTCATCATCTTAGCCCCCCCGAATGGTACTAATGATTTTCCTGCAGGCTCAGGAGAAGTAACAACTACTGAACAGTAGAAAAAATTAACAGAATAGCTTCAGTTCTAACTAAATATATACCCAGCAGTCTCAACTTTAACTAGGAATAAGCCAACATTGTCAAAATGTAAACACATTCACCAGTTTTCCTGAGCTGTATTGTGGATTTGTAAAAAATTCTGCTAATAGTGTCCCAGTTCACAAATTTACATCTGATTATCCCACATGAATATCTTTGGTCTCTACTTTTATTATTTATATGCTCATTGAAGATTTAAAATATGAGACACTTGGAGGCAATGAAGAGATACAGTACCTCTAGGGAAATTCATATAAAATGGGAAAATATTCTGGATAAAATGTTAACCTAAAAGAAATGATGAGAAAAGAATTGAAGAATTTATCAATTTTGGTTCAAATTTTACCATCTCTCTCTCTCCCTCTCCCCCCACTTGCTCTTTCCCTCCTTTTCTCTCTATAACTCTAACTATATATATATATATGTACAAAAATGTGTATATATAAAAAACTGTGTATGGATATGAGTGTATATGTGTGTGTATCTCTAATTTTTATTTATTTATATTTTCTTCAAAAATAACAATAACATATACACATTGTTTCCTTTAAAAAACATACAAACTCCCCCTGTGGGAGAGTAATTAAAGCTACATTAGAATGGGGAGGATTTGTCATCAGCTAAATGAACACAAAGCAGAGCTAGGGGAGGAGCCTCAGATGAGAAGGTGGGAGGACCCCAATCAACTATAATCTTAAACAATTTGCCCTTCTCCCAACCTACGTCCCATGCTCATCCAGAGTCCTGGGTCACTTTAGATCAGAAACGAACCAACCATAATCCTTTTAATCTGTGATCAGTTACAAAAACCCCAAACTCTGGATGGCTAGTTTTGGAACAACTCTAAGCCCTCCGCTAATGAGAAGAAAGGTGCAGTCAATTATCATTCATGAAAACTATGCTGCCCACAAGCACGAGGACGACATCGCTGTGGTGAAGCTCTCCACCCCTGTCCTATTTTCCGAAGATGTGCACACAGTCTGTCTCCCGGATGCTACTTTTGAAGTCTTGCCTACAAGTAAAGTGTTTGTTACTGGATGGGGAGCATTTAAAGCAAATGGTGAGTATCTCAGTAAAAACACCCAAACAAAGAGATAAAAACCTCCATCTGAATAGAGATATAAAATAAGTTACCAAATCAAACTATAGAAAATAAAAGATGAAATCAATAGATCCCATGAAACATGTGGTGAAAACAACAAACAAAAGCCCTGATATGGTGAATCATGAAGACTTTGGCTATTGCTATTTCATAGTATCTATGTCTATTGTCTTCTTTATGGGCTTCTCAAAAAATAGTTATAACTTCCTTTTCAAACAAAATTTTTCATATGATTTTTCTTTTGTTGCTATCTTTCATATGTAGAGATTCTACATATGAGTTTTGCATGAGTTTTCAAGTATGTTATTTGTGAACAGTAGTAACAATAAACTTCTGTAATATATCATATAAATAAACAGAAATAGTCTTAAGCAAGCAATTTGAATGGCATTTCTAATGCTAAATATTACATGGGTCATCGGATCCATGCATCTATGAAACCATTTTTGAGAGTTTATAAAGTGAGCAAGTAGATATTTTACTATACTTAATAATAAATACACAATAAACTGCAGATAGACACTTAGATACTAATATGAGTCTCTCTTGGTTGCACTTTTCACATATGGTTTAATCAGCCCTTGAATTTCTGATTCTCGTTCTAGGCTCTTATTATAGTTGTAGTCTTATTTATTTTTTGCTCAAAGTATAGCTTTTATCTACCGAGTGTTCATCAGTTGAATTTTATAGGAGTCTGCTTTCCTTCAATATGCACTTCAAAATTTTGACATGGGGTCCAGGTGGATACACTGTTGTTATAACCTGAGAGTTCTTTTCCTCATCTCTGGGAGATCTGCCCTGTTCTATAGACAATGGAGATAAATATGAATGGGAAGTTAATCCTTTGGGATTAGATAAGCCACTTACTGATTAGAGTAGAAACATATAGCATCTACCAATAGGGCAGAACCATTATATTTCCTCTAACATCTAATGAAACTTAAGACCACATCTTTCAGGAGTAGTAGTTCAGGAGTGACTTGTGACTTCACCATGAATTATTCAATGCCCAAGAATGTACAGATTCCTGTGCATTGATTTCTCTGTTTCAACAAGTCACATACTTTTCAGGAATAACATTATGAAATTGTTAGGCATCAGACTAAGGTTTAGTACTAGATATTTGCTCGTGTTTTTTTTTTTCCTGCATTTTTAAACTGAAAAAAAAAAAAAAAAAAGACTACCCTGATTTTTTTTTCTACCTTCCAATATTTATCCCATTGCATCTCATTGAAAACCTCATTACCAGTTTGCATAACAAAACCTTTCTATTCTGGATAGTTTCTTCCTTGAATAGTTTATTAATGTAAAATAGCTTGTTATATTGTTAAGTACTTAAGTTTACTTTTTAAAGGTTGAGTTTAAAGAAGTAAAAGCACTTCCAATTTAAAACTAAGCACCCTAGAACAATGAGCTAAAATGAAAATAGGCACACAGAAATTAAAAGTAGTTGAGACACAGTTGATTAAAACCTGTGAATACCTATAAATTTCAAATGCCAATTAGAGACAGAAAAGGATATAGCATTGAATATTGCTGACACACATACACAAATAAATATCATATTTTTCAGACTATAAATGCCCTCTTTCCCCCCAAATTTGGGAGGAAAATGGGGGTGTGTCTTATAGTCCCAATGTAGCTTACCTGGCTGTTTACATTTACATTGGTGAAATATTATGTTATTTATGTTATTAAATATTTCGCCACATTTTTTGCTTCAAATTTTTTTTCCTATTTTCCTCCTCTAAAACCTAGGTGCATCTTATGGTCTGGTGCATCTTATAGTCAGAAAAATATGGTAGTTTGTATTATTAAAAAAGCTGCATAGTACAGGGAAGAAGAAGCATAATTAATAGGCATAAAATAGACAGGAAGAGATAAAAAATTGTATAGGAACAGAGAACTCAAAGAACTTATATGTACAACCCATGGGTATGAAATAAGGAGGGGAATCCTGAAGGGTCGGGGGGTGCAGGGTGGAGCAGAAGTAAAGGGAGAAAAATTGAGAAAATTATAATAGCATAATTAATAAAAAATACTTTAAAAAAGCTGTGTAGAGAACAGATGTTAAGCAGATTCACTGGAAGCATTTCAAGCAAACTCAGAGATGAAGTGAAGAGAAAATGGTCATTTAACGAGCCTCCCATACTTAAAAATGATGACTGAGATAAAAAATTCACTAGACCCCAGAGAATCCTTAACTACTGTAGAGGAGTAAGATTTAGTTTATCAGCAAGATGGTCAATCCTAGAAAGTGAATGTACTAGTTTCAAAAATAGAGAATTAGATTTATTTATGATGAATGACACAATCCCGAGTAACCTAGATTTTCTTTTATAAAAGCTCTTGCTCTCACCATCATTCATTAATAGTAAAGTGCAGCTTTTCGACCATTAGGGCTTCAAATGCATAACCCTATTTCTCCAACAGCTTCCACTGATTAAAATCTAAATATGGGGCAAGGCATTATTATAACTGATTGTATTCATTATTTTTTAGCCCTCCTAATAAATGTGTGAGATAGGTATCATTTTGTCCTTTTTTTACAGTGGGTAAAATGGTGTTTAGTAAGATTAAGTAACTTGCCCAAGGCTAAATAGTATGTAAATTGTTCAAAGTGTACAAACTCATATCTTCTCTCTTCAAAACCAGAGTCCTTAGCACAGAATTACCCTGACCTGTTCCTCAAATTAATAGCCTTGTCTTCTTCCATCCTCTCAATTGTCTTTGAATCTGTTATAAACAGAGTATCATCTTTATATGAAGAACTAATACAGTCTTTAAAATAAAAGCTATCAAAAGGAAATGAGAATATACTGGCTAAAACTATAGTATGTACAATTAAATAATACTTTTCATATCATAACAAATCATAAATATGTGGGTCATTAATGAAATGAAATATAGCTCTTATATTGGTTATGTTGTTATTTACCTTGGTAATATTTTTGGATAGCAATCTGAGCTATTACCAAAGTAAAGATGGTCTTTTTAATGAAGCGATAGTATTCCATCCATTTAGTATTGAAGTTACTTCCTGACAGTAAAGACTCATTTTATATTACTTTTCCTAAAAATTCTCAATTCGTAATGAAGGCAGATTGCCAGGTAAATGAGGTAAACTGCCACAGATGACCTCACATGGTGATAAATGCCCTGAGTTTAAACCTAATGTTAGCCCCATTTAGCTATGTGATCATAGCAAGATGCGTAACTACCTGAGCTTTGGTTTATGCATTGAAAAAGAGAATGCTCTGTTATGTCTATCTTTGGTAGTTGTTACAAAGATTAAATAAGATAGTGGAAGTAAACATGCCAAGAATGATACCTAACACGTAGAAAGTAAGAAGACATCCAAGAAATACAACTTGATTCTGAGAGCTGTCATCAAGCCTGGAGTCCCACAACCTCCAGACTATGTTTTATCATTGGTCTGTGCTTTGCAAGACTCAATTAACTATCATAAACAAGAATTCTGAAATTCTTCACCTATTGATTTTTTCCTTCTTTAGGTCCCTTTCCCAATACTCTGAGGCAAGTTGAAATAGAGATCATAAGTAATGATATATGTAATCAAATTCATGTATACGGCGGTGCTGTGTCATCAGGAATGATATGTGCTGGATTCTTGTCAGGAAAACTGGATGCCTGTGAGGTAAGAATAGACTCAAATCCACAAAAGTGAATCTGTTGAATAGAGATGACCTCACTGACCATAAGTCAGTGTCATTTAATGGGATTCCATACAATTAAGTCTTAGAGGAGAGAGCAGAGTATAAAAAGAGGGTATGGGAGAACCATAAGAAATTCTTCTATTATTGCCTAGGTCCATAGGTAAAAAATGATCACTAGCTGCTCATTAGGGCTTTATCAGAGAAAAGGTGTGGCAGCAGATAAGAGAAACTAAATCACATAATCATTGCTTCAAGCCATAGTTATAATTGATAGTTAGATATCTAATCCCTACTAGTTGTGTGGGAAGGGATCTACAGATATCTCCATGGCCAATAGAATGTCATCCTATGAGTACTTGAACCATTGACCTTAAATAGTCTACATCCAGATGGAACTACATGATTAGAAAAAAATTGTCTAAACATTTAAAGCACTTAAAGAGAATATCAAATTTGAAGTCTGGCTATTTAAAGAGAAAAATAAATGTTAAAATAAATAAAGATTTTACCTATAGTACTTGAAACTAGGTCTAAAATTTTCACAATTCTTCAAAGATTAAGTATGGCTTTGAGAATTTCACACATATGAGCAATTTTCTTACATGCAAAGGTGCCACCATTGATCTACCATTGGCTGTCTGTCATGTAATGGTAATAAACATTCACTCACTTATTCATGCAAATTTTTGTGAATTACAGGGGCTATGGAAATTACTAAGGGAAGAAGCATAAACATTCAGAACAGCACAAGTTCACAAAGAATTTACAGTCTAATAACATAGCACATAAGTAACTAAAAGCAATGAACAAGAGACAAGGATTTGGCTACATATTCTGGAATACAAAGTCTCCTCCTACTGGCTTTACTTCTTAAGAAATGGAAACAGCATAAGTGGTTTAAGATAAAACTGGATAACATGACTTTCAAGGAGGAACACAAATATGTCTATAATTAGAATAGTCTCATATCCACAACGAATCTGTTGAATAGAGAGTTGTATTTGAGTTTGTAAGAGCAGATGCCCTCCTTCCATGAGTCCATGCTCTCTCGCTTCCTTCGCCACTAGCATACTGAGAATCTAAATTAGGCTGTGGGCCTACAGGAAAGAGTTGAGGAGGATAGGTTTTGGTAGGCCAGGGTTTTCACACTCCGTCCAAGGTGCACTGAGGTGTACTAAGCATGGTAAGGGAAGAGAACTAAAGGCACAAGACTGAGACACCATGTCTACTTCAAATGGGATTATTTCTCTTATTTTTAAAAAAGTCTGTAAGGTGCTTCCACATAATACTTTTTTAAGAATGCATAGGTTCTTTGCTAAAAGATGAAATTACAAATCAGTTCTCCAAACCTATGGTTGGAGATATTAGGGAAGTCCTCAAGATTCACAACCTTCAAACCAGCTCACTAGGGCTAAGGATTCCACCCTAGTTTGGAAGCAAAATGATGTGTGCAATAAATGGTGCATACTGGCTTGGAAGGCCCTTTGCATACCTTCGCATACCTTCATCCTCTGAAAGCGACTGCCACATGGTGATGCAGTGTCCGGGACACCTTCCTATCTACTGGTATGAGAGGAACAAGGAGAGATTTCAACTCAAAGCAAGAGATTATGGCTATGTAACAGACTTGGGAGAGGGGTCACTTAGTTGAAGCTTGAGGTTATCATTTATGTAAGAACTGAATGCCTAAACTTAGGTAAAGTTTGCATTCTCTCTTTAGATAGAGCAAAACTTAAAATCTATACAAGGATAAAATTGAAATATCAATAGAAATAAACAAGGAGCCAATTCAAACAAAACAATTGGATTGTGCAATATGTTAATGACATTTTGGTTGCCAGAGGGGAAGGTGGGTGGTGAGGTGATGAGCAAAAAATATGAAGGGGAACAAGAGGCACAAACTTCCAGTTATAAAGTAAATCACAGTGATGTAACATACAGCATAGGGAATACAATCACTAATATCATAATAATATATAAACATATAAATGTTGAATAACTATGTTGTACACCTAAACTTGAATTAAAAAAAAAACACCCCTTCGAGGCACTAAGAAACTTAGACCAAATGTGTTACTATGCCGCCATTTATATGAAGTGCATTCCAACATAGAGTAATGCAAAGACATTAATAGAGATAAGCAGAGATTATAAGATAAGTGCAATTATCATACTAATACTAATAGTAAGTAAAAATAGAATTAATTTTACATACTCCAACATATTAATTTATTAGACATTCAGATGCTGATTAACTGTCATTCTTACACTCCTTCTATTACACTGACAATATTTTTTCTTCTTCTTTAGGGTGATTCTGGGGGACCTCTGGTTATAGCACGTGACACAGACATCTGGTATCTTATTGGAATAGTAAGCTGGGGAATAGACTGTGGAAAAGAAAACAAGCCTGGAATTTACACAAAAGTGACTCGTTATCGGGACTGGATTAAATCTATAACTAACATCTAATGCAACAATCATCTACCTCGGAAATGTAAATGTCACATGTGGTCTAGCAAATTGTGTCTAGCCTGTGCTGCCATATATTCCATCATTGAGTTCGAGATGCAACTAAGCATGATCTGACAACTTTCCCCTTAAACAAGAGGAAAAAGTAGGCTTTCTTCCACATAATCTGAAGTGCTGTGGCCGTGGACATAAAAGATACTGTCAACTCCTCAAAAATCCAAGGTTGCTGCCAAGTGTCTTTGATGACCACCTTGCTCACCTTTGTCCCTATGTTACACTTCTCACTTTAGAGCAATCCAGCAGTTTAAACATTAAGTACCAAACAGCTGAGCATTCTCTGTGTTTTTCCACTGACAGAGCACACTGCCCCCATCTGACTCCACTGTTTTTACCTTCCTCATCATATGATTCTCATTAAGAATCTATAGGTCCATGTACCAGACAAATCAAGGTAATATGTTTTGGCCAATGCTGTCACAAATGATAGAGGGGCACCAGATATGAAACTAGGACTTAAGAGGTGGCACTACTGTGAGTCCTTTCCCCTTTGCCCTCAGGTGCATATTTAACCTGCCTTTGAAACTAGGAAAGAGCTATAATTTCTATTTATACCCAACACAGCAACTTTTAATCTATTTCAACAACTACACTGATTTTTCACTTTGGAACAATAACTAAATCCTTGGATCACACAGCAGGAGAACAGAAAATACTGCCTAGCACTGGGCTTTGTTTTAAACTTGTAAAAATGCCATTTGGGGTTCAGAAAATAGAGTTTCTCAGCCTTTTCACTGGGTAGGAGTGAGAAGAAGAGGCAATGACTGGATGAAAAGGAGCAACTTTCTCTCAAGAAAATGGGAGAAGTTCCAGTCTTGGTGTAAATTTACTTTTCAGTTCTGTTTCATTATCTCCTAATGCAGTTTATTTTTTAAACAGATTTCTTTTTAATCAACTTCAGAACAATTAAGGAACTCACAGAATGAGAAGTCAATGTAAATATATTCATAAATAACTTATACCAGAAGCCAATACAAAATTAGACATTTGTGGACAATTCAATACAAGATTTTGGGAAAGACCTTATTGTATAGTATTTCAATTTTCTGTTAAAAAGCTAGCCATTCTTTGATGAGTAGTATTTATGGATAATATTCAAATAACCAAGAAAACATCTTTAATATGGTTTAATTATTGTGATAAGATCGTCATTTTTAATATATTTAAATATATGTTTGTGGCACTGTACATGAGAACATGATATTACTAATGTTCAACAAAACTCAAAGTTTTTCTGTGCATCTAAACCTTTATTTTCTTCCCCTCCTCTTTTTACAATTAATTTAGTTAATGAAATAAATGCCAATGTTAAGATTTTTTTTAGTTTTATATCAAGGGAGAATCTCTCTTTCTGCACATAGTATTGTTATATACATTAAAATATATTTATAAAGTCAAACTTGTTCTGTTTGAATCATCATTATACACCAAAGCTTCTCATCCTCAGTACAATTGACATTTTGTCAGAGATTAATCTTTGGGGGGCATAGCACATGGAGGGTGGCAGCTACCCTCTGCTTTGCAGAAGGGTTAGCAGCGTTCTTTCTCTCTACGCACTGGAGGCCAGCAGTAACCCCACTGAGCTGTAATGAACAAAAATGAATCCAGACATCACAAAATGTCCCCTGAGGGGCAAAGTCACCCTCAGTTGAAAACTATTGCCACAGAGTCAATACTCAAAGGAAAAATTCACTGTTAAAATCTTGCACCTGTAATTTCCTTATGTGAGTTTGGGAATATCTTCTCCCCCTTTTTGTAATGCTGATGCTTTGAGGATGCTAAGAGACCACCACGATCACACTCGTATCTAAACCATTCTAGCCACAGTAAGATTATTTGGAACCTAAACCTGGCTGGAGGAAAGAGACATTTCGAAGGCTGAGTTGCAGTGGGCAATAATTCATCTCTGTCTGTCTATCTGTGTTTTTATACATAGTTAGATAGATGGATAGATAGATAGATAGATAGATAGATAGATAGATAGATAGATAGATAGATAGATATAGAGAAATATACAGAGACCTATATGTAGAGAGGTGTATGTATATATACATACATGAGAGAGAGAGAAAGAGAGGTTTCTCAAACACCTAAATTCTGCAAAATTTCACCATATATACTCATTAGTATCTGTTCAAAATGTATAAATAGATACTACTTGAAATAGCATTTTGTCTTTGGCTGAGGAAGAACAGCCCAGCCCATCATTCACTAACAATGTAGAGTGCAGAGTAGAAAACTGCGTAGCCACACTATGCACTAAAAAGGCTGAACTGTCCAATATGGTAGCCACTATTCAGATGGGGCTACTTAGATTTAAATTGATTTAAATTAAATACTAACAAAAATTCATTTTCTCAGTCGTACTGGTTACAAACACAAAATAGCCACCTCTGGCACAGCGAGCAGCACAGACATACATCATTTCCATCATCGCAGAAAGTGTCGCTGGACACTACTGACCTAGAACATTCGATGTAACTACTTACATCAGTGATTTTCAACCTTTTTCACGTTATGGCACACAAAAACTAATTACTGAAATTCTGTGGCACATCAAAAATACATTACATTTTTTTTTGCCAATCTGACAAAAAAATAGGTATAATTTTGATTCATTCACACTAGATGGCTATTGGGTTGCTGTTGTCATTTTTTCATTTGACAATTTAAGGGAAAAGAGGTCAGTGGCCCTGATTAGTCAAGTATTGCACAGTTTAAAAATTTTGTAGCACACCTCTTGAAAATCATCGAGTTATACAATCACTTATTCATCTAGTAATTTTTGAGTCTCTCTGTGTCAGACTTTGGGTATTCTAGACACTGGGCATATCATTCTGTTATAAAGCCAAGTCCTCTTTTCAAGACCACGTAAAAAGGTAAAAGTCTTTTTGACAGCCACTGTTGAAAATAGCGAATCTTTGGGCCACTAGCGGAGAGGTGAAACTCTGTATGAACTATAGCAGGGCCACCAGACACCCACAGGAACATGGAAGTGGTCAGAAATCAGCTTTCTACCTTCCAAAGATCCCAGAAATTTCACAATTAATGGCATATCAAAGAATTGAAGAGTTATTTTATTGCTTTGTGAATAAACAAGGAATTTCTTATAACCCCAAAAGATATATTAAAGCAAAGAGCACCAAGCAATGGAGAAATAATCAGAGTGACTTCATCACAAAGTTGAGAATAGCAAATGATGTTTTAAGCCAACTCAGACAAACAAGGATCGGATTGTGAAATCTGTTAATGTCATTTTGGTTGCAGGAAGGGAAAGAGTAACAAGCAAAAAACATGAAGGGAAATAAGAGGCACAAACTTCCACTTAAAAAATGTCACAGTAGTTTAACATACAGCATAGGGAATACAGTCACTAATATCCTGAAAATATATAAATACATAAATGTTAAATAACTATATTGTACACCTGAAACTAATATAATATGTGTGTCAACTAAACTTGAATTAAAAAAAAGAAAACAACTCTGCAAGGCACTAAGAAACTTAAACCAAATGTGTTACTATGCTGCCATCTCCTGGTCCATATTATTTCTAAATTATATTTTATTGTCATCTCATTTCAAGCTATAATTTATACGAGCTGTGTTCCAATTAGAGTAGTACAAAGAAAAATCTGGTGATCTCTCCCCAATTTTCTCCTAAGTTGATCAAAGTTTAAAGTTTTATATATCCTTTCATGTTGTTCTCTCTGTTTATAAAAACATAAACAATCCATATGCTTATAGTTTGCCCACTTTTAAAAAAAATGGCATATGGGGGGGAGGTGGGGCTGGAGGGGAACGGAGGAGGGAAGGGGAGAGGATGCAAATAACTGTAATTGAACAAAAAATAAAAAAAAATTAAAAAAAAAAACAGACAAGAAAAAAAAGGCACAATTTTATATGCACATGCACAAATATATGCCTACATATATGCATAGGATACTTCCTTCCTTCAAATAAACCCAATCAGATAAACTACAGAAGAAAGAAACATGAATTCCAGGCCAGGACATTATAATAAAAGTGAGAGACTAGGAGACTGCACTCTTCTTAGCCGGAATATGCAGGGGGGTGGGTGGCTGAAGCCTGGAATGGAATGAGAACACTTAAAAGAAACACTAAGTTTTACTCTCTTGGCCCCTCCAGCACCCTGCCTTTCCTGATATTGCCTTGAGACAATGTTCTCTTGCTTTTCATATCAGAAACTAGTCACAGAAATCCAGACCAGAAATTTTGGAAGTATCAAGGCAGATGCCTACTAA
This sequence comes from Micronycteris hirsuta, assembly GCA_004026765.1. NCBI lineage: Eukaryota > Metazoa > Chordata > Mammalia > Chiroptera > Phyllostomidae > Micronycteris > Micronycteris hirsuta. The sequence continues at coordinate 6,346 of PVJI01020631.1, read as the reverse complement.
GGAGAGGACTTTCTAGAAATCGTGACAACTAATCAGCTACTTTAATGTATTCTCTTCCTACCCTTGCTCCTCCAAGACCTCCAGGGCTGGTGCTGTTTCCTCCTAGTGCACCTTCACTCTAAGAACCTAGCTCTGCAGCTGCTCTTCCCGTGTCAGCCTTCACCCACAGGGGAGAGCCAACATTGAACTTCTTAGTTATGCTCAAGCCCCGATCACCAGCTCATCTAGTGGCTTTGATAGATGATGGGTCCTCTGGGCCAGCCCATAGAACATACCTCAGCCTCTGTATTTCTTTCTCCACTCTACCAGGACAAAGAGGGCATTTCTGCTTCACTCAGCCTTGGCTATGGCTTTCTTCAGTCTAAGAGCCACCCTAGCAGCAAGTTTGCCTCATCTCCTTGGGTCGTTGCCAGTGTGTCAAATACCATATATTGAGAAAGTCAATGAATTCTTACTTATTCAAATATCTTCCATTCAGCCCTCCTTCATCAAGCACCCTCAAAAGCCAATGCCAGAAACAGGAGTATTTCTGTGAACACAAATCACTAATTTGTATAGCATTTTCGGTGCAGAGACTTCTTGCCCCCTTATTAGGTACTGTGCATTCTTGGCTGAGTCATTGGCCTGGTTGTCAATTGAGGAGGTGGGAACATCTCTTGCAGAGGCACATGTTGTCTTGCAGGGAAAGGGCTTTGCAGCATCTTTCAGCATGGGAAAAGGGGCTGGCTCTTACAAAAGAGTAAGGGACTGCTTCTGCAAGTTCTGAGGGTTCAGAACCAATATTCTTATGATATCCATCCACTTGTCTCCATCTTACACCTCAAGGTCTTAGGTTTTCCTAACCAAGGCTCTGACCTAAACATAGCAGATCTTCTTTGACTAAGCATTTTTTAAAAATTCTTTAATTACTTCATTGTTGTTCAATTACAGTTGTCTGCATCCTCTCCCCTCCCCTCCCCTCTCCCACCCCTTCCAAACCCACCTCCCTCCCCTGCCTCCACCTTCCCCCTTGGTTCTGTCCATGTGTCCTCTGTAGTGGTTCCTCAACTAAGCATTCTAACTATTAGACTTTCAGCCTGATGCTTAGCTGTGTCTACTCTTCCTCTGTAGGAGATTAGGGCCTCTTTTTAACCTTCAACTGATTGTGAATAAGCCTCAGTTTCTCCTTATCCCTCTGCAGGGCAACAGTGCATGTTGGCAGGAACCAGCCAACTCTACTATATTTGTAGGCACTTTTCCTTCTCCTTTTTCAATGACTCGGACCACTGTACTTGCAGTGGTGTCCCCTCTACCAGAACGTGTTTCCAGGTTACCACTGGTGAAATCTTTAGTCATTCAGCTACTACCTTATGGGGGGCTTATCTGTGCCCCACATGACTCTTAAGTTGTGTCCTCCTTATCTAATGGACAGGGAAGTGGGTTAGTCGGTCCTCAATTTTCTCAGACCACTCAATCAGACCACAAGGTGGGATTTGAGGTGAAAGAGATATACTGGAAGAAATTTCTGGAAAGAAAATGGAACACATGCTAGAAGAGTCAAAAAGACCCTTCAGAATGCAGTTCATGTCTGACTCCTGTGCAGTAAGGAGGAGAGGAAGGAGAATCAGATAGGAAAACTCTCAAATGGCAGTACAGTTTCAAGAAAATTTGGTCAGGCCTCTGGGAGTCTTCAAGTCAAAGTCACCCACCAGAAGAGCCCCACCTCTCCCAGGAATGAGACTGCCCTAACAACCCCGCCGTGCTTGGCCACAGGCCCGGAGAAGCCAGTAGGAAGCATAGCTACAGTGTGAGGGCAGTGGTGAGCTCAGAGCACCGTCTGTCAATGACATTCTCCAGAGCTGGAGATCTGAGAAAAGCATTTCCATCATCATCACAGCAGCTGATCCCTGCCTAAAACTACGCACAAAGGTAGACTCCAGAAATAAATTAGAGACACAAGTAAAAAGGAAAAAAAGAATAATATTTGTATATATTATATAAATCATATATACATATAATTGTCTTTGTGACTCAGGATAAGGAACACATTGTTAAAGCCAAGCATAGAGAGCATCAGCTATAAGGCAGAAAAATAAAACACACATCTGACTAGTCACTGCTTCTGTTAGGTACATACTCTCCACAGAATGGGAAAATATATTTAATGTCCTATGACCCCAAAATTCTATAATTTCTATATCACACACAAGTCACTTTCAAATTATATTACAGTACATTTTCTTCAGATTATATTAGCTGAAAAAGTTTTAATTTTCCCATGAAATTTCAAGTGCAAACCAAAAATCATGAACACGGGTATTTTTCATTTGACATGAGTTTGGCTCTGAGAATAGCAGAAGGAAAACAATTCTGAAATAATGCTGCCAGTCTTCACAGTCGTCAGAATCAATGACCCATCTCTATTCAATTGTTAAAGGATGGAGAGCATTTCTCAGTTGGAATAAATCTCTCAAGGTTGTTAGAGTAAGCAGTGAAGAATTAATCTCACATTCTATGCAAGACAACCAACCTAGATGTAATCTTTCAGGGTTGCAGGCAGTAAACAGATTTAGTACCTGAATCGTTTAATTCAAATAGATTCTTGTATTTTAAAACTTATACTTGTAACTAACTTCATGATTGCCTTTGGTTAAAATAAGTGCATTAACACATCCCTTTCTTCTATTTCATTAGAAGCATGGACAGTATGATAGCTAGGCCCATGATATTCTTAGATCGGTATCCCAGCCATGCGTTTTCTTTTGCAGAGAGCAGAATAAACAGACTCCTGAACCTCCAGGACAACAGCTTTGACAAAAAACATTTCTCAGGAGATACAGAAATGCTAGTGAGTGGGATTCCAGGTATGCTCTACTCACTTCAACCAGAACTACCTCAGTGTGATTTCTTTCACGTATTTAGCTTCAGCATACAATTCAGTTAGAACAAATGGTTCCATTGCTTCATCCATTCCCACCCCAAATAACTTCTCTAATTCATTGTTTTAGGAAGACATTCGTTATATTTTGTGACCCAGTTTAATAGAAACAAGAAAAGAGCTGGGGTATGGATTCTTGTGTAACATGGAGGGGAAATGTAAAAAGAATCAATGTAGGTCATGGTAATTCAATGGATAGGAGAGATGCCGAATGGATAGAAGGGAATTAAAGAACAGTATTTTATTTTAGTATATTGAATTTGAGGTGTCAGAAACAGATTCATATAGAACTACTCCAGGAGCCAGACCTTTAATGCAGAAGAAAAATGACAAATGTATTCAGAGATTTGTGGGTAAAATGCATACCAGTGATATTTGGATCTGTGGCAGTAGATTAGAAAATATAGGGGACAACATTCATGATATTGAATTTGGCAATTATTTCTTGGCTATGACACCAAAATTACAGACAACAAAAGAAAAAGAAATAAATTGGATTTCATCAAAATTGAAAACATTTCCGCAGTAGAGGACACTATCAACAGAGCGAAAGGAAACCCATGAAATGGAAGAAAATATTTTCAAATCATATATCTGATAAGGAATTGGTAGCCAGAATATCTAAAGAACTTCTACAACTCAACAACTAAAAAACAAACAGCCAACTTATAAATGGGCAAAGTATTTGAATAGATATTTCTCCAAAGAAGATATACAAAGGACAGTAAGCATATGATATGATACTCAACATCACTAATCTTTACACAAATGTACAACAAAGCTACAATAAGACACCATTTCACAGCCATTAGGATAGGGAAGAAATACCCTGAGAATAAGTGTTGGCAGAGATGTGGAGAAAATGCAACCCTGTACATTTACTGTTGGTGGAAACATAAGACGGGATAACTGCTTTGGAAGTGGTATGGCAGTGCCTTAGCCCATTCTGGCTGCCATAACAGAAACACCATGGACTGGGTGGCTTAAACAACAAAAAATCTATTACTCACAGTTATGTAGCCTGGGAAGATCAAGATGCATGTGCCTGCAGATTTGGTGTCCGGTGAGAGCCTGCTTCTCGGTTTATGGACGGCCATCTTCTTGCTGTGATCCCACCTGGAAGAAGAGACAAGAGAGCTCTCTGGGGTCTCTTTTAATAGGACATTAATTCCATTCATGAGGGCTCCACTCGCATGACCTGATCATCTTCCAATATCACATCGAGGGTGCTCTAATCTATCGCACTGAAGGTTAGGATTTCAACATATGAACTTTGAGGAGAAACATTTAGTCCATACATGCGGCTCCTCCAAACATTAAGCACAGCGATACCACATGAAACAATAATTCCACTTCTGGGTATCTAACCAAAAAAATTGAAAGCATGGACAAACAGACATTGGTACACCTATGTTCACAGCAGCATTATTCTCAATAGCCAAAAGGTGGAATCAATTAAAAAGGCTATCAACAGATCAATGGATGAACAAAATGTGGTATATATTCATACAATGGAATATTATTCCGCTGTAAAAAAGAAGGAAATTCTGGCACATGCTACAACATGGATGAACCTTGAGGACATTATGATAAGTGAAAAAAGCCAGGACCAAAAGACTCATTGTATAAGGCACCTAGACTAGTCAAATTAATAGGGACAGAGTCCCTAATGGTGGTTTCCAGGGACTGGGGGAAGGGGAGTTGGGAGTTAATGTGTAATGGGTACGGAGTCCTAGTTTGGGAAGGTGGAGAAGTTTTGGAGATGAATGATGGTGATGGTTGCAGAACAATGTGAATGAGAAGAAACACAGAGAGAGGAGAAAAGACAGCCACCGCGTCAAGATTGAGACAGAGACTGGAGTTTGCAGATACCAGCCAAGAAACTCCTGGAGCCACCAGAACCGGAGAGACAAAGGAGCCTTTGGAAGGAGTGTTATGCTGCTGACACCTTAATTTCAGACATCTGGTCTCCTGAACTGTGAAAGAATAAATGTCCGTGTTTTAAGGCCCTAAGTTTACAGTAATTTGTTACAGCAGCCTCAGGAACCTAGTACATTATGTATGAAGCAAGGTCATCAGCTAAGAGTGAGAGAGTGGAAGAGTAGCTGAAGGGGTGGAGGAAAGAACGAAGGTGAGAATTGTCCAGGAGTGTGGGAAAGTCAGTAGCCTGAAAACCTATAAAATTATTGCCTGCAGCATTAGGAGCTACTTTGGGTTCATAAACAGGAATTTAAAATTAGATTAATCGGTTCGTGTGGTTTTCTACAGGTCTGTTTACTTGCACAAGCATACAGGAAAAGAATCATAGAAACTTAGATTTCCAGGTAATCTTTTCATCAAGTGAGTACCAAGTAAAAGAGAGTAAAGGAGTTGACAATATACGTAGAGACATGATTTTAATGATTGTCTTTTTTTTTTTAACTACTCTAATCTCTATGTACCTAAACCATACTCTGGCACATCAGAGGAACAGAGCAAATATCTGTTTAATAAATTACTTAATGGCACAATATTTACCATATTAGGCTTCTCTGAAATAAATATAATACAATGGAATCTCAGCTACTATGTGCCATGGCTCTTAAGCTAGGTGATGCTTTTCACTTGTTCCTTTCCTACATGACAATGTCTGAAAGTTGGCAAGTGCTGTTGACTTGCAATTATTATAATCTCATTTGTTTTTCTATTTTGATGACATATATGACATAATTTACAATCAGTAAAATTCACCCTTTTTAGTGAACAGTTCTATGAGTTTTGACAAATGCATACAGCCTATCACCACCACCACAAAATAACATTTTCATCATTTCTTGTACTGAATGCCTCCCTTCTGCCTTCAGACTCTGGCAGCTTTGATCTGCTTTTGTCCCTAGAAGCTGTGCCTGTTCTAGAATATTGTATTAATGGAATCATGCAATATGTAGTATTTTGAGTCTAGATTCTTTTGCTCATCATTACCCCTTTGAGGTAATCTCGTTTGATTTTCATATACATTACTATTATCAAGGGAGGAAAATTATATTCAGGAAGTTAATTAACTTACTCAGAGCTATAGCTAGTGAGGGTCAGAAATTTGGTTCCAGTTTTATTTGATTCAAAGTTGTATATTTCTTGTTTGGTATGCCATATTGCCTTCTGTTAGCCAATGGCATGTTAAATCCTCACCACTAATTCTTGAATTTACCTTCATATTCAGCGATTTAATCCTCTACCCTCCTGTAAACAAAGACCAGAAAGCTAAGAAGACAGATGACATCAGGGCCACTAGATGTGTTCTAAGCAAACTTCCTGCCATGTGCAGCCATGCTGACATTCAGCGCAGTCACGATTTTATTTTAACACCATTCACAATTCAGTTCTGACACGTACCACACAGTGTGCATAGCATTTTTCATGGACATGTTCACTTAATTCTTACAATAGTCT
>PVJI01020630.1:0-28633 GCA_004026765.1 Micronycteris hirsuta | reverse complement strand
TGGCAGATGCCTGCGACCTGGGTCTCTTTTTGGATGACGTTGCCTCTGGGGGCGGGGTCTCCTGGGTGTCGGACTTCCCTTCAGTTCGATTCTGTCCGTTCTGGTTGTTTAAATTTTTGCTACTGCATTAGTTGTATGGACATTCTGGATGTGCGGGCAGCGAGTGCGACCACCTACGCTGCCATCTTGGCGGAAGTCCGACTCAATGCATTTTGAATACACATATTGTATGTTTTATAAATACATATGTATACAATTAATGTGCATCAAATAATGTAAGAATAAAATACATTACATATTAAGTTGCGATTATAAATTATCAGCACTGTAAACTAAGGGATTGTGCAAATTAGGTCTTGAGGGGAAGTTTCTGTTGCCTAATAACACTGAACATGTTACTTTATGATCCAGAATTTCTTATTAAAATACATATAAATGCATATCTACAGAAAACACTATATATATCCTAAAACATGTTAAAATGTGTAGAGAAACAATATTCATAACTAACTAAGAACTGGAATCATCAAAATGACAATGCATTTTTTAATTCATCTCTTTCAGTGTCCAGCATAAAATTATATTTCAATATCTCTTAAAATATTCCATCACTTTTGCAAGATTCACCCAATTTCTGGGTGTGACAGGACAAAGGGGACACAAGAAATAAAAGAACTTCATTCCTCTTCGTGTTTTATACCCTGTTTTCACCTTGTTTTCCTTTCTGCTCTGAAATCTTAATAAGCCAGAGCATGTACCCATTGCAAAGCCTCTCTTTGATTTTTCCTGCAGTGAAATCCAGACCAAAGATAGTCCTGATTAACCAACAATCTTTTGTTGCTTTTCACTTCATACCGCTTGGCCCTGCCATGACAAGGACCTTATAAGTAAAAGAAATTTAAACTTAACCATTCATATGTAATATATTTCATTTCAGTTCTATATTTAGCATCAAATCCTTTGGTCTCATGACCCCTGTACTCTGATGAAAATCATTGAGGACCCAAAAGAGATTTTATTAATAAAGAATATAACTATCTACAGTTCCATATTAGAAATTAAAACTGAGAAAAATTTTAAATTATCAATTCATTAAAAATGACAATAACGGACAATTAAATATGCTTATAACATTTTATAAAAAATGATAACTATATTTTTAAACAAAAATTAGTGAGAAGAATGTCACTGCTTTACATTTTTGGAAGTCTTTAAATCTGGCTTAATAGAAGTCAACTGGAATGTCGTATCTGCTACTGCATTCAAGCTGGTGCAGTGTGCACCTTTGGTTGATGTTTATGAATCTAGCCTCACACAGGTATGGAGTTTGAAAATGGAGGAATAGTTTAAAGTATATATATTTACATGTATACTTTTCAACACTACACCTAAATGGGCAAATGGCAGTTTATCAAAAGTTAGTTGTAATGTTAAATTCGAAACCATTATCAATGATCTCTTAGTTCTTTGTTATATTATAATCTCTATAATCTCATATTCTAGAATCAGGAGTGTTCAACCTTTTGGTGTCTCTGGGCCACACTGAAAGAAGAGTTGCCTTGGGCCACACATTAAATACACAAACACTAACAAAAAGTGAGGAGCCAAAAAAAAAGGTTGTAAGTAAATTTATGATTTTTCATTGGGCTATATTCATATCCATCCTGGGATGCATGTGGCCCACAGGCCATGGGTTGGACACCCCTGCTAGATCTTTTGACCTCATGACTACCTTTAAAAAGTATCATGGACTCCACAGACTACACTTAGGCATTGTCCCATACAAAAATGAGGTCTTAAGAACCTCGTTGGTTCCTTTCTCCTTGAGTGACACCCTTTTTAATGCCTAGATTTTTGATGTAAAGAACATTTCCCTTAATCTAGAAATAGGCTAGGAAGATCTTGGTCAAAAGCAGAAATTTTTTTATCATATCACTTCTCCTATAAGAATCTTCCTTCTCAGAGTAGGTCTCCTGGTGACCTTTTTTTTCAAATTATTTATGTCAGAGAATCATCACTATGACATAGATCAGTGAGTGGTAAGTAGTCAGTAAATACTTATTGAATATGTAAATGTGGTTTCACACATTTGTAGTTTTCACTAAATTAATTCCCTATCTCTTGATTACCGATGTTATAAAGTGAAAACATTGCCTTAATTAGGTTTCCTGGTATGAAAAATAGTGAGTTAAAACTCTAGACAGTCATAAGATATGCGAGCACAAGAGAATTTTACCTAGAACTTTGATTTACACATAGGCTTCTATCAAAATCAGTTCACCCATAAATGAACTCCATTAATGACATCATGAGTCTCTAATGTATGAATTTACTCATTACCCTTCCTCAAATCCAATTGTGCATGTTTTTTATTGCAATATAAATCGTGCTGTTAATTATTTCACTATTTTATATTGTGCAGTAATCCTAAATTTACAAGTCAGCTTTCTTTCTCCCCATTTTCTAGATGGAAGAGTGCATACACAACACTTTCTTCTAGCTGGTCGCTGGAGTCAGCAAAGATTTGTGCAAGGTTCACTCCGAGTCTGCTACAGGCTAGCCATACCAAGAGACATAGCTGTTACGGGCTATCGCATTTGAGTTGGTCAGCTAACTCCCGCATCAGGCTTTTCTAATTGTGGTTGACTTCCTTTGGCATTTTTCCACAAAGAGAGAATGTGCTGGTCTGGCTGACCTGACTTTCCAATCAAGTTGACAGTTGTGTTTCTCACTGTAAATTAATAGATTTGCATTCTGGTTTACTCTGAAATATCCTGGGAGTTGCTTAACCTGGGCCAACATCCCTAAATTTGATCAACACTGCAGCACTGAAAATATTGAGTTTCTAGACCTGGACCATGATAAATGCATTAAAGAATTTCCACTGGGTGAGAGTGCTTAGCAGCCAGTTTTTTTCTGTTAATACACTTATATGAAAGAATGTCATTTGCTGCTTTTCACTTACCTTTGAGATACTATCCATAGGTTAGATACAAGAGATGGCTTGAGTTCAATCTTATATAGAAACATCACTATTTCCACCCTGGCTGGTGTGACTCAGTGGATTGAGCACCGGCCTGCATACCAAAGGGTTGCTGGTTCGATTCCCAGTCAGGGCAAATGCCTGGGCTGTGGGCCAGGTCCCCAGGAGGGGGCACATGAGAGGCAACCGCATATTGATGTTTCATTCCCTCTCTTTCTCCCTCCCTTACCCTCTCTAAAAGTTAATAAATAAAATATTTAAAAAAAGAAGCATCACTACTTCCTTATGATGGACGGTATTTTACTTTTGATAAAGCCACTTTGAATAGTCTTACTGTATCTTCAATAGAACCAGGAAGCAGACATATTATTCCCCACAATTTTTTTTTAAAAATCACACTAGATGCATAATGAATTTTTAAAAATTTTGTTTTCTTTCTGTATTTTTGCATGGGCTTATTTGAAGTAAATATGATTTTTTTTTGTTTTAAGAAACAAACCAGCAGTAATTTTTTTGTGCAAAAGCAAAATATAGTCAGGTTTTCCAGAAGTGGGAATAATCCAAGAGGTAAACAGAATGAGGTATTGTTTTCCTTTTCAAACCATCACCAGTGAATACTTACTATAAACATTAAATGCCACCTTGCAGCACACAAATACTTATAATAAATACTTTGCCAGATTTCCCTTAATACAGACTAAAGATATAAATGAAAGGAAAATATTGTTTCCATTCTAGAGGTAAGGAAACTGAGACTCCATGAGTTGCCTAAGATCACACAAGCTAGTAAGATCCAGGTTGAACTGTGTCTATATTTGTGAAGGAGGAAGCCACTGATCAACAATTCAAATGCATGATGAATTGCTGCTACATCATAGTGTGTTAGACTAACCTGTAATAAAATTACTGTCACTGTGTGTACGTACTTTGATTTATTAATGAAGAAGGTGAACTGTCACTAAAATATTTGATTTTATCTTGTTTTGCTGAATGTGTGGCAAGTTTGTGTACTGTTTTATCTAGGTCTCCCAGAATTGTTCCAACAGAGTGGGGATGCTTTGTTGCTTCATTAGAATAAGTAAATCAAGGTACAGCCCAATGCCTTGGATGCACAACGCATGTAACTTTCGAAAAATTACTAGGTATTGATAATAATACTAAAGGTTCTTCTCCCTCCCTTCACATACCAAAAGGAATTAAGATTAATTACTTTTTACATGACTCCCATCAAAACAGGAAAAAATATGGTGCATTTATAATAGCTTATACTGTGTTAGCAATATATTTCTAATTGTAAAGAATATCTGCTTTGACAAGCATTAAGGAAAACCAGATCTTCCTATTGCAATATAACTGGTGATTGAATGAATTTCACACAGACCAGCTACTGGCTTCATACATTTCAAACCTTGTTTCTCCTCCTCTATTCACAAACCTTCAGTGGTGAGTTCCTTAGAGCATATTCTTATCATAGTAACATCTCTGGTCCTGCATATCCCTGTCTCAACACTGGCTCAGATGACTGCAAACTATAGACATTTTCCTGGAAGCCAATGTTGCATAGATAGCTATAAATAACTTCTTCTTTACATGGCTGAAATCCACCTAAATATACCTCAGTAAAGCCAAAGTAAATATTTCCCAATTTGCCTTCACCTTAGTCAAATCCCAAAAGTTTTTTTGGTCACACCTGTAGCACCTGACAGAAGGAAACCGTGACAGAAGGCAAGCCACAGTGAAAAGAAATAGTGAAATACACAAAGTAATCTTAATTTGCAAATTTTACAAAACACACAATTGCTTGAGGCCCCTGAAAAAGTCACGGGCAAGTACTACTCCTTGAAGAAAGAACTTCCTCACTTTCATGGAGAATCTGCTTCTGCCAGGTATGTGAGTGTGAGTGTGAGTGTGTGTGTGTGTGTGTGTGTGTGTTCTCCCAACACTGTTGAAATGTAATATGACCATGACTGTACTTTTTAGATTCCATCTTATATTATCCCTTGGCCTAAAAGTTTCTTTATACCAACCTCTTGGCTCTTCAAGTCCACAGAATCTATAATTAGATTCTAGTAATCGCAAGGCTTAAACTACATGCACTCAAGTGACCTAAGCTGTAGAGAGCCCTCCCTCCCAGGCTAAGGATATTTCAGCCATTCCTGATCCCTGAAATTCAGTAATTAGTTTCCATTCCAAATGCATTTCCCTCAGTCCAATGTATGCTCTGCATGTTGCATTTCAAAATTTCAAGTGTTGGACAAAATGTATTTTTCTAGTTCAGGAAATCCCAAAGGTTGCCTAAATTTCAACCAGCCTCAGACCTGTCACCAACAAGTCAATCAGATTGCCCTTGCTGACTTTTCTCCTTACCAGATCTGCAGACCCTGAGCATAGTCTTACACAATTGTAGATCATCAAGGGTCTTAGCTTAACACGTTGTCTATGTCTTTGGCTTGTCTTTCTGGATTGTCTTACTTTGGTGTCTCTAACTATGGGAGATTAGCTTCAAGTATGTTCCTCAGTCATAGCATCACTGTTCCCATTATACCTGAACTACATACCTCTGAGTAGCCAGAAGTCAGCATAAAAGAGTGGACTGAACCTCTGAGAAATTCACACCAACTGGCCCAGTCACACTAACTGCTGGTGTGTGTGTAGGTCTGTTTTTGTGTGTATATGTATGTGTGTGATTTCTTGAATATCTACAATTTTTGTATCTTAAGAAATGGGGAAGGAGAGAAGATAACAACCATGTTTTTGGCAGTTAAAGTGAAAATAGTCTTGTATTGGTCACTGCTGAGTGAAAGGGTGTTGGTAGCTATAATTATATACCTTGAAATATTTTTTAAGAGTTGGACCCAAGAGAACTAAATGTTTTGATTCCCTGACCTTAGACACATGAACCAAAAGTAAATAATCCTCTACTTGTGATGTAGTAACAGTGAAGGAGTTAGGCCTACGAAAAGCAATCCCTGTGGAGGAAGATCCTTCTAGGAGAATTGTCTTCTTCATCAATTAGAAATAATGCAGAACCTAATCAGCTTGTTCGGATCATGCTTTGAGATTTGTAAGAGATTTCAGAAAATGTAACTGAAGTGGAACTTTAGGTAGACAAGCCATGGGGAAAGAGAATAACATGTCCACAGCACCCTCAATAAACACATACGTTCAAGACCCTGAGATTTAGGAATCAGTATCATGACCCATATGGGTAGACTAAGGAATACTCAGACACACAGCAGTTTTGCCTCTGTCCCTCCTATATATGCATGCCTAACCAACTTCTCCATAATATCACAATAGCTTTATTACTGTAACAAAACTAAATCAGGAATCATTCTTCCATGTACAAATATGAGAAACAACACTTACCTCTTGATGTAGAATATGTTAGAGTAGAGTTGGAATTTATTCTCTGATCGTGGATATGGTAGAGTTGATTTCCACGTGATCTCCATCGTGCTGGTCATATTTCTCACATGGACTTTCAGGGCTCCCAGATGAAATGATCAGAAACTGCCATAAAGAGACAAAATTGCCAATTTAGTATGTTTGTCTTTCCCAGTGTCCCTGGATGAGCTAACCGTGGTAGCCAAGAAGGCTAGAAATCCAAAATCTTGGAGAAATACTTCAAGTTGTTTATAAAATAATAATTTCAAACCCTCTACATTAACTCCAGAGGTCATAGCCACAACCATAATGACTTAGCCAAAGCACTCAATGATATTTACAGGTTTAGGGACTACTGAGGGGCATAGAGCAAAAACAGTAATGTAAAGAGAGGGAATTGTGTTTCTTTCTTGTTCTGGTTATCTATTGTTATATAACAAATCATTACAAAACTAGTAGCTTGCTAAAACAATTTATTATTATCTCTTATAATATTGTAAGTCAAAAATTTAGGCAGGGCTTGGTGAGACAATTTTTCTGCTCCATGTGGCACTGACATGCTCGATCCACAGTATTTTACTGGTGGTTGGACTGAACTGGAAGATTTAAAATGTCTTCACTCATGTGCCCACTGGGATGCTGGGCTTAGCTGTATCTCTTTCCCTCTCCATGTTGTCTCTTCATGAGTTCTCTCTGACAGAATAGCTGGATTTCTTACTTGGCAACTCTGGGTACCAAGAGGATAGAAGTGGTAACCACGAGTCCTCTAAAAGGTTAGGCCTGTGCTATGGACTGAATGTTTGTGTTGGCCAAAATCCCTATGTTGAAGTTGCATCCTGAGTGTTTTGGAATTTGGAAGTGGAGCCCTGAGGAGGGTAATTAAGATTAGATAAGGTCATAAGGGTAGAGCCCTTATGATGAAATTAACACCCTTAAAAATGAGGAAGAGTTCTCTCTCTCCAACATGTGAGAATACAGGAAAAGAGTTCAGCCCAAGAACTAAATCTGCTGACACCTTAGTTTTAGACTTCCCAGACTTTAGAACTGTGAGAAATAAATAGTGTGTGAGCAAGTCAGTGTATGGTATTTTGTTACAGTGGCCTTGACTGAGTAAGATAGCCTGGAACTGGGCATAATATTACTTGTTCTATGTTGTATTGGTCAAAGTAGTCATAAGCCAGTCCAGATTTATGGAGAGGGAATGTAGACTTGACCTGCCTATGAAAAGTGCAACAACAACAAAAAATGTGTCCATCTTTAATTAACAACACCTCTCTTTGTAGAGATTGCTCAAACCCTAGTGTTAGCTAGAATTCTTGAGGATAACTTTCAACAAAGACTTCAGAACTCTAGCACTAATTATAAAAGCCTTAGGCACACCCTGGTTAAACATAAACTGCATCCCCCCAAAAAAACTGTTTACCCTTAAACAACATCGGTTTGAGCTGTATGGGTCCACTTTTACATGGATTTTTTAAAAACAAATATGGTGAACGGATTTTCTCTTCCTTATGATTTTTTAATAACATTTCTCTAGTTTACTTTATTGCAAGAATATAGTATATAATACATATAGCATACAAAATATGTGTTAATCAATTGTTTATACTATACATAAGGCTTCTGGTCAACAGTGGGCTATTAGTAGTTAAGTGTTGGGAGAGCCAAAACTTACACTTGGAATTCTGACTGTATAAGCAGGGAGTTGCCTCCCTTAACACCTTGTTAAGGGTCAAGGGTCATCTTGTACCTACAAACAACAGCATTGTCCTAGTTGTTCTGAAAGAAGTTAAACTCCAATAGAGAGAGTAGTTAATTATGCATCTTTTTCCTGGGAATCTTTGGAGGCAAAGTTTAAATCTTCTCATTTGTAAAACTATATGGGAGAAACTGGAAAGGATTCAGAGAAGGTAAACTGAAAAGATTAAAGGATAAGAAAGTATATCTCTGAACAAAAATGAAGGAGTTCAGGCTATTGAATCACAACAAAGGAGGATACCCAAGCTTAATAGATGAAAGGATATCTTCACAAGGTAATTAAGCAGTTGCTCCACTTAGAAAGTGCCAAAGCAAGAGGAAATGACATACCAAAACAGATAAAACAGAGGTAGGATCTTTCTATTAGAGAATTAAAAAGCTTGAAACCAGATATTTTAAAAGTAAAAGAGGCTTGACTAGGTTTTGGAGTTCATGTATTATTGTTTAACTCTATTGCTTTAAATTTATGAGAAAAATAAAAGTAGCAGACTGAAAGAGGAGAGAGGAAAATACACACAAATGTGACATGGTCCCTGAAATTAGGTTGCTAATGCTCTATTTGTAAAGACAATGAATGCGTGTTAAATGAATAATTAAAGATAACAGAGAACATGTATAAATATATCTGAGCCCCAACCTAGGAAGAGCTGCCCTGAATGGGCTGTCCCAGGCCCATGTTTATTTCTCCCTCTGTGGAATATTCATTTAGTCTGTCTTCTCCCTTTTGGTTGCTTCGGAGGCTTCCCTTTCCTTTTGTTGTAAGAAGAGTTACAGAAAGGGGGGAAAGGAACAGCATTTCTCTTGATGTCTTCACAAATGCTCTGTGTTAATTTACTGGACAGCAAAACACCGTGGGCAAGACAAAAACTGCAGGGGGGAGGGCTGTCAGTCATTAAAGCAGTTATGGAGAGAATCAATAGGAAGAAATCAGGGTAGAAGTAACTAATAGGTATTCCTCCTCCCAACCTGCTGAATTGGTTGCGTCTTTACAGATGACGAAGCCCAAAACCTCTCCTCACTCAATAAGTCTTTTTTTCCTTACTCTTAGTTCACCCAAACTCACATCCTGTTTCTAAGTTTCTAAATCATAGAAGTGTCAACCTACTTTCACTTTTACTTCTCCCTTAGCCCCTCCCTTATAGGATATCCTTGACCCACCATGCAAAAACTTTTGCTATGGAAATCATAATTTTTTTAGATGTACGGAAGACAACAAAGCTCTTCTCTACCTCTAAATTCTGTTTCAAGTACCAAGCTTCTGCAGGTGCAGTGGGAAGTGTGGTGGAAAGAGAGGTTCTGAACATATCGCTTTCCTACAGAAACAGCAAGCAAGAGCTTCAAGCTGTTTAGTGGTTTCAGTATACAAAGTGCTTTATACACAGAGTGGAGCAAAAGTAGATTTATAGTTGTTCTCACAGAAAATAATACAATAATTAACAAGTAATAATACAAGAATAAAATCTGTGTTTTGCATACTCACAACTGTAAGCCTACTTTTACCGCACCCTGTATATTTTAGATTGTGAACCATAAGAACATTAGTTTTTTTAAATTCCAAAAAGTTAAATTGTTGCAATTTTCATGTGGTTTACCCTAAAAATGTATGCTTTAGTTCTTATACTAACTCTCAGAAGAGGATATTATTTACCTTTTATACATAATGCAATGAACAAAACCAAGGCTCTGTGAGTTTAGATAACCTGCCGAATATCACACAGCTTGTAAAAAAAAGGAACAACTATATTAATAAGAGTTTTATTCAATTCCAAAACCACATCTAGTGTCTATTATACTTATATCTTGTGTCCTGTTGATATCCATGGGTATTTTACATCAAGTATGTTTTATTTTGCATATTTTTGGAAAGACTTCCTCCTATCTTAAGTATAATTTCTACACTATTTTTAATTAGAAAATCTTACCATATTTAAGCATTTACATTCTAAACAGTCTCTGTGAATGTAACCTCCTCGAGTTAGACACAGCTTTATACAAGGAAGTATAAGAATCCTGCCAAATGAGTCCAAACAATAATAAAGTCAAGGAAAGATAGAAAAAAATATGGCCACATATTGAAAACTTGCATTCCTGCCTGATCTGGGATATATATCTGCTGGGACTCAAACCAAGTTTGTACATTTAATCAAAATGGTGTCTGTAGGTAGCTGGGCTCTGACATTCAGAAAGAGTGAAAAGAGATCCAAGCTATAGGCAACAGAAATTGACTTCAAAGAGATCTGAGAGCAGGCAGTAGCAGGGACACCTAATATATATAAAAAAGATAACACATGTTTGAGATTGGTGTTGATAAGGGAGCTATTCTACTTGTAGGCAGTATGTGGAAGTTCAGTTAGATATAATGTCATTAAGATAGGGTGATGTTCTCTTCATTTTTGAATCCATCCCTAATGCATGGCTTATTTGTAATGGGTATTTAATACAATAGATAGTGAATTGAATTGGTTTCTAGGCAGCAAACTGTTCGTGACAGCAGAGGTTAAAAACTAACTACCCACTACATACATTTTATCTTCCAGAGTCTAGGTGAGATGTGAGAGAGAAGAGAGAAGAATTAGGAGCTGAGTACCAACTCATTCATATATCTAGTCTTTGCTCCACATGACTCTTAATTGACTAAAAATGTCACGAGGACAAAGGAATAGAAAATCTGCTTTCTGGCTGTTATTACTGAGTTTCACTTTAAGTTATAGTGCTGGCTAAAGAGAAAGACTGTAGTGTCACACTCAGAAAGAATGACTTATGTGTTTAGATAATTTAGTATTTAAAAGCATTTCTTTAAAGGCAAGACGTTGATTCGTGTCACACTTTAAAGCCAAGTTATGGTTCTTACAAATGTTTCCATGGGAAGAGGCAAACCGGTTCTTCTAAAAGCTTTGAAGCTTGATTTGAAGCAAAGAGTTTCATGGAAAGAAAATCTTCTATATCTGAAAAAACTCAAGCAATATTATTAGATTATTTTGGAGAGTTTGCTGTTTCTTATGACATAAAGCATAGTTTCAAAGACAGCTTTCTCAGTCATATCTTGCTTCATATATACTTACCTAGCATATATGATGGTTGTTCATGAAAATAAACATGATTTGGTAAGTGAAAGCAAGTTTTCTTCTATAACCAAATCTATATTCTTCAGGTTTCTAGATATCCTTTTTGTAGGAGAGGCATAAACTTTTAGTTTCTACTACAAAGGCTGTCTTCTAGCGCTAGAACAAATTCAGTCATGCAACAGGGGGAAAGAGTGCAGGACCAATAATTTGACAATTATCTGAATATCTCATACAATACAGATCTAATTTATCTCTATGCTTATTTTCTTAAGAGAGTATTTCATCTGATTTAACTTAGGCCCCACCTTTTATCTTAACATAAAGACAGAAGAAAGTATAGGAAGTCATAAGATTTCACTGAGCAGAAGTCCCTCCTCTACAAGATTTTTCCAGATATAAAAAGGCTTTTAAAGGAAGTGTGTCCCCAAATTACTAGTTGTATGGACAGTTGTATTCCTACAGAGGAAATTTTACCATTCTTTTCCCTGGCAACAACTTTGTTTTAGCCTTTTAGGGTGAGAAGTAATCCTGTTATTCTGGTAGCTGAGATAGGCTCATCAACCCATTTCCAGTGTCTTCCTTATCCACTGTGATAAATTCTATACAGGACAAGAAAAAGTCAAATAAATATCTAAGTATCCTGATGTGGCACAGAACCCCATGTTGTGTGTGTGTTTGTGTGTTTATCTGTGGATGTGCTTCCATGTGATAATGGCTTATCCATTCTTTCTCATACATAAAATAGAATTTCATTCACTCACTGGAAATTCAAAGTTTTCAGACAATATACAGATACATTGAAATTAAAGAATTGAAAGCACAGACCAATATAAATTACTTAGACTAAGAGACAGAAACTGGACTCTCTTTAGCTAAATACATATATAAGCTATTAAAATATGGAAGCCATTAGAGCAAATCAAATGAAATGTCTACTTCTTAAGAAAAAAAATACTTATTGCATTAAAAAGTCATTGCTTACAAAGCAATATATATGAATGTGTATTAAAATGATTTCTTCTTGCAATTCACCTGTACATAAGCATATTTGAAACTACTTTATATTAAGTCTAAATTGGTAGTGTACCTACCACTTAAGATAGGAATTCCAACACGATTTGTCTTTTATAAGTAAATGTCTTTCTCTATAGCAAAATTGTGCCTAAATTTATTTAGGCTCTTAAAAGTGTATATTGTATTACATTTTATTTCAGTCAATTCTACAACCAAGAGTGAATGTCCAAGACATGAAAGAACAGTGCATTTAAAATATAACAATTGAATATTGAGAGTCATGTCCTAATATCAAAATGTCAAATTACAGAAAAGGCTAGAAAATGTGAGAAATGTGTCTATGGATCTCTCAAGGACAGTGGAACTCTGGGTGAAATTTTACCTTTCATTTCGTAACAAACTTTGGCATGAAAGTAGGTGTCTGTTGGAGACAAGAGTTTTGACATGAGTGAGAATCATTTTATATAAATTTAAGAAGAATGTTAAGCAATATAAACTACCAAAGTAGTATGTGTGTGTACATACAAAACACACAAATATCTATAGATAGATATAGATATAAAGAGAGAAATCAATTAATTTTTTTATTCAATACCTGATAAATCTCTCAGGCTATACAATTTTATGTGTTTAATCAGGATAAACCAGTTTGTATTCTATTTCTACAGAATGATAAATAGGGTGTAAAACATAAATATATACAAATAAGTAAATAACTGAAAAGGAAATTAACCCCCACATATGTTATCTATCAACACTTCATACTCAGCCTTTAATTATTTAATGTTTAGAGATCATTCAACATAACCAAAAGCTACTTAATGAAATATAACAATTATTAGGAAGGCCTCTAAATTGCATCCAAGTATAACATATGTGGTAGACATGATGCTGTGATACCCAGATTGCTCTGGAAGGAAAAGATGTGGTGCCAAGCTTCTGGGGAGGACATCACCAGACAGCCTCCTTCTGGCTTTGCCTCATCAGAAGTGAATGCCCTTACCTGAGGTATACCCTTTTGAGGGTAACCCTCATCTGGTGGCTGAGTTAGGAAAAGGTATAAAGACCTGATCATTTTGGCCCCAAGCAGGACACTATGATAGCAAGTGTCGCCCCAGAGCTCTCCACCAGCTTAGCCGAGTCTGTCAGGCCTACATCTCAGTGACTTCTTCCTCTGCCCGATCCTCCTTCCTCTATCTCCCTTCATAGATTTGATGCCTAATAAATATCTTGGACCAAAAACTCTGCCTCACATCTGCTTAAGGAAAACTCAATCAACAATAGTCAGCAGCAGGAGTGATCTGAGAAAATAAGCAATAAGATGGTGCTCTGGAGCTAGATCACTCCCCACCCACCCAACTTGCTATGAAGACTTTTGACAGCAAGGGGAGCACGGTGAGCTATTGGCATAAAGTGACTGTTAAATTGTTCAAACTTTCACTGGTGGTGAATTAGGAGGATGTACCAGTGGAAGGCACACAATTTCTTATAAATATGATAATTATGGGATAAGTATTAGATAAAAGAATAATGGGACATAGAAAATGTGTTCAATATCATTAGTCATTAGTGAAATGAAAATAATAACCACAATGAGATACTATTTCATATCCAGTAGGATGGCTATAATGAAAAAGACAGACAATGACAAGTGTTGACAGGGATGTGGAGAAACTGAAGCCCTCATACTTTGCTGGTGGAAATGTATAATGGCCCAGTGGCTTTGGAAAACAGTTCCTCAAAAATTTAGTAATATAGTTACTATCTGATCTCATAATTCCACTCCTTGGCATGTACCTAAGAGAAACGAAACAATATATCTACACAAAAACTTGTACATAAATGTGTATAGCAGCATTATTCATACAGCCAAAAGTAGAATCAACTTAAATGTCCAACAACTGATGGCTGGAGAACCAAGAAGCAATGTGTCCATATAACTGAATATCAATCTAGAATAAAAAGGAACGAAGTACTGATAAATGCCACCACAAGGATGAACTTGAAAAAATTATGCTGAGTGAAAGAAGCCAGTCACAAAACCTCACATATTGTATTTTTCCATTTATATCAAATGTCTAGGATAGGCAAATTTATAGAAATAGAAAGTTAATTAATGATGCTTGGGGCTAAGTGTAGAAATTAGGGAGCTGGGGTGACTCCAAATTGGTATGGGATACTTTCAGGGGGACAAAACCATTATGTTAGATGATGATGATGGTTACACAACACTATCTACTAAATGATATTGAATATAGACTTTAAATTGGTGAATTATATAGTATGTGAATTATATTTCAATGAAGTTGGTAAAAGATTAAATACACACTGATCTGGAAATGGGGGGATTCCATGGGGAAAAAAAGATAATGGAATTGAGTTGCAATAGTTAAATGCCACAGATGTACTACAAAACAGTATCAAGCAGTTGAGGAAGAGTAGCAGACACTTGAAAGCTGAGTATGAAAGCCCATGAACTTCTCTGGTAGCATCTAAAGAAGCAAGAGATGGCTAGCACACTGAGGCCTTGAAAAGACATACAGGCTCCAGAGATAGGAGATAAACTCCACAAATATTCAGGGCCAGCCACATCCTTAAAATTTTAGAAGTCATCTAATCAGATTGGGCATGCTGAGACATGCTTTCCAAAGTTAAAGACAAGTGGGTCTCTTCAGGTTCTAAAATAAACATATGGCACGCTTTGAAATACTGCTCCCATCCAAGAAGTTTGTGGTATGAAAGGCTGCCAGCTTTGAATAGGAACCAGAGAATAATAGGGCTCTGCATCAGTTCCATGATACATTTCATTCAGCCTTTCCACTTCTTAGACCATAAGATCTGGCAGACACTATCACATTGGAAATATCAATAATGGGAAAAGATGCTGGGTGGAAATTGTGGCAAGCCCTAGTAAGAGAATCACTATACATGTTCCTGGAGTTCTGGCACAAAGTCTTGCCATCAGCAATAAATAATTATATTCCTTTTGAGAAACATTTTCTGGTATGCTACTGGCCTCTGATGGAGATGGAATGATTGCCCATAGGGCTCCAGGTGAACATATGGCCAGAACTGTCTATCTTGAGTTAGAGCCTGTGAAAGTCACTGAGTATGATGGCTGTGGTACAATCAGGACAGAGCATGAATAAAGGGGTGGCCACAAGTCAGCTGCATGACAGTAGCATAGCCCTCCCCCTGACAACCATCACTGTGTACCACTCTGTCAATTCACTCTTATGGTTCCATAGGAGACAATACTCCTAGCTGAAGGAGGAGAAAAATGCCCAAGATTGGTTTCCAAATGCATTGGCTTAGTATGTAGGTAAAAAATGGATGGTAGCTGAATTATAAGCCTCACACAGCAATGACCTTGACAGGCAGTGGTAAAGAAAAATCTGCCCAATGGACAGAGCTTGAGGCAGCTCACCTGGTCATCTTCTTTGTGTGTGTGCAAAGAGAAATATTCAACAGAAATCATCTGCCATGGGAAAGACACTGAACAACAAAGTGGACAATGACCCACTCAGCCAGTGATGTCAGCCAGCCCTTGTCATCAGACATCCCAGTACTGAAACAATGTAACCATGGTGACAGAGGTAGAGGTTATGCATAATTTTTTTAACAATGTGGACTTCTCCAGCCCCCAAATTATCATGTTATTATAACCACAATTGTTCATTTTGGTGTCATTAAAAAGAAAGCTATTATCCTTAATATGTTCTCAAGTCCTCAAGGAGCACAGCTGACAATTTGGTGGCATGTTTACTACACTGGTCCCCTTCTAGCCTGCAAAGGCCCATGGCTTTTTTTCCATAGAAATAGATGCTTAGTATGCTTAATCATTATATTCCTTTCAATCGGTGAAATACTCTCCTAAAATATGAAAATGCCATTATTACTTAGCCTAAATTAAGCCTTAATGGGGATTTTTAATAATGACAATATTATCAAACTAAACATTTCGACTTTCACATTTTTACTGAATTTGAGGTACCAGGAAAGTCATTAAAAAAGAACATTGAAAGTTACATAAGAAGAAGATAATCTAACTAAAAATACCTATATTCTTTTGACAATCAAAGTAGATAGAAATAGCTTTGGTACAGAAGAATTTGTTTAAATTTTTGGGTTGTTTTTACTGTTTTCTACATCTTTGAATTAAATACTTAAAAACATTTCAAAATCACTTGCACAATTCAAAGATTTACATTTCAGCTGGTGACTTTACCTTTTTCTATTCTACTGATCTGAATACTTGAAAATATTTCAAAGCCATTTACCACGTGGAAAACAACCCTGAGCTAATATAGTTAGGCGTTAGATCTGAGTCTTTTCAGTGGTAATACAACGTTAATATCGGTGTTTACATTCTCCCTAATCCTTTTCTCACCAAAGTTCATCACACACTCCCTCTAAAGAATGCCTTGGCAGATGAAAAGCACAGATGACCTGTCCCCCAGCTCATGCCTAATAGCTGCATCTGGAGCTGATGTTATTTTCCTAGATGCATTAACATTTGGCTGTGTGATAAATATCAACTGCCTGGGATTTCTAAGCTTTATAATCTTGCTTGAGTGATTTTGCACTTCTAGGCTTTGGCTCTTTATCATGTTCTTATGGCACTTCAGTCAGAATTCTTTCTCTAAGTAAAATTTTATGATAGAGAAGGGGATGCTTCATTGTATCACAGCTTGCATTTTCAACGTTTCTGCATGAGTGAGAATAGTAATTTGGAAATAATCCACAAACAACTAGACCATTTTTCAGAATCAGAAATGGTAATGGCATAATAGCCAAACATTTGCATTAATAAACATATATTAAATTTTCAAGGTCAGTCATGTACCATTATTAATACAAAAATAAAATAGCTTGCATTTATATTGCATATTACATGTAACCAAATGCTTGTACATACATCACATCAGTTCATCCTCAGAAACAACACATGTTCATATTTGGGCAGCTTTTAGTATACGTTTTATAGGAGGTACTGGGGCACAGAGAAACTAAACTGGGGAAGTTTAATACTGTAAGTATTAAGCTACGAGAAAAGACTAATTATAAGAGGTAAGGGAACTCACCAGGCCAGGTGGCTCAGTTGGTTGGAGTGTCATCCCATGCACCAGAAGGTTGTGGGTTCGATCCCTGGTCAGGGCACATACTTAGGTTGTGGGTTCAATGCCCAGTTGGGAGGAAATCGATCAATGTTCCTCTCTTGCATCAGTGTTTTCCTCTCTCTCTCCTTTCCTCTCTCTTTAAAATCAATAAACATGTCCTATTGTAAGGATTAAAAAAAGATATAAGACAGCTTTATATGGTAACCCAAGGCTGTAGAGAGTAGCCAAGGAGGGACATACTTGGAAGGGGACCTCCTTCCCAAGGCAGCCACGCAGCAGCAATGGACAAGGTGGAGTTGCAGCTGACTGGATGGCAAAAAAGTTTGCTGGATTCTCTGGGCCAGATCTGGGTCCATATTCACTGGTCCGTAGCCAAGCAACATCTGGTGGATGGGTTCATGGGTGTGCAGAGGAGATGGTGCCATCAGTGCTGAAGTGAGGCCTGGATCATATAATGCTAGTGTTGTGAGAGCTGGGAGAAGACGATCACCAGGCAGGGCCAGAGCAGTGAGGTCACCACCAAAGGGACCACACATTCTTGGCATATGGCTGAGGAAGAACACAAGCAGATGTTCTCAAACTTATACCTCTGAACAACAGCACAGTACTTTTGGCCTCTATATAAGTTATTGCTTTTGTTTGGGATGACTTTCCCCACCTGAAATATTCATACACATATTCAATGATCAGCTTCAATTATTACATTTTTTATGAAGTCTGTGCCTATCTTTCCTTACTTACTCCTTCCTCTCCAGTGTTCCCACAGAATTTGAACACCGTTTTGATTACAGCATTCTTCATGCCTTTTTTTTACACTTGGCTCTCTCCTCCACTAATTTCTAATGACTTTGGACACTCAGTGTAATATATTTTATTGTTCTCCAGATTGCCTCTATGGAGCCAGGCACACAGCTATGGTGTTAGTATTTACTTCCAGTATTACTCTTAACTGGAAGATTGCTCCTGGATAATTAGAGTCATCAGACCTGGAGACATGAGGAGGTTGTAGTCTCCCTTTCAGCAGCTCTGATAAATGACTTACTGATACAGGGATATACAGTCATACCTTGTTTTATTGCACTTTACTTTATTGCACTCCACAAGTGTTCTGTTTTTTACAAACTGAAGGCAAAACCCTCCACCATCAAAAAGAGTACAACTCATTTTTACTGTGATCCTTGATTTATTACAGTGGTCTGCATCCCGCAATATGTCTGAGATCTGCCTGTAATAGCCTAATCTCTCCACCCCTTGTCTGTAGACTAGAAAAGTCCTGTGACACAACTCACACACCTCATGGGACCAAGCTGAGGCTAAACTTCTCCTGAAACCATGTCCTTGCTTAGTGTCTTTATCTGACACATTCTGGTTCCCTCTCTCCCTTACATTTTTTCTCCTGAGATCATACACTCAATAAGTCATCTTACTGAAGAAGCTCCATTCTCATTCTGCTGAGACACAGAGATTTTCAATTGCAAATATTGGTAACTCTTGGACCTAATTGTAGTGCTGTAAAGGCATAGGACACTCAAGAAATGTTTTCTTATTGGAAGGAATTGAGTAATTAAATTGAATATATTTGATTATTTGTGTCTTTCCTGCTTCACTTCCATGCTGCTTGGCTTCTCTCTCAAAATTCCTGGTCCTAGAAAATGGTGATGTCTCAGTCAGCTCCTGGTAAACACTTAGTTTCTGTTGAAGCCATCAGTCCTTGAGATACCAATTCTATTTTTGCCTCTTAAGTTTTGAATTCATGATTTTCTTACCGCTTTCTCTATCAGTTAGGCCCAGAGTTATCTAGGTTGTACAAGGAATATGTAGGTCACATATAAGATAATATTATTTTATTAAGTTCAGAAGTATGAAGAAAGCATTACAATGTAAATGGCTTATATCAAAAGACTATGTAAATGGCTTACATCAAAAGACAACTTTTTATCTGATCCACAGATACATATTATTGGATCCATACTTAAAATAATGGAGCTGCTTTTGACCCACTGATCCCACTTCTGGGAATATATCCTAAGAATCCAGAATCACTAATCAGAA
Source organism: Micronycteris hirsuta (assembly GCA_004026765.1). NCBI lineage: Eukaryota > Metazoa > Chordata > Mammalia > Chiroptera > Phyllostomidae > Micronycteris > Micronycteris hirsuta. Next base: position 9,254 of record PVJI01020630.1, on the reverse strand, counting down.
AGAATATATGCACCCCTGTGTTCATTACATAGTTATTTACAATACGTCTGGAAATAGCCCAAGAGCCTGTCAGTGGATGAGTGGATAAAAAAGCTGTGGTACATTTACACAATGGAATAGTATGTGGTCATAAAAAAGAAGAAAAATCTTACCTTTTATGACAGCATGGATGGACCTGGAGAGTATTATATTAAGTGAAACAGACCAGTCAGGTAAAGACAAATACCATCCTATGATCTCACTTATATGTGGAATCTAATAAACAAAACAAGCTGATAAACAAAATAGAAACAGAGGCATAGATACAGATTGACAGCTGTCAGAAGGGAAGGGGGTATTGAATGGAAGAAGGGGAAAAGGTTGGCCAAGAGACGTATATGTACAACCCATGGAAACAGATAAGAGTGCGGTGACGGACAGAGGGAAGGACGGCGGGACCTGGGTGGAGGTGGGGAAAGGGGTGGGAGATGGAGACATCTGTAATAGTGTCAATAATAAAAATAAAAATAATAAAAACAAAATAATTCTTATTATAGAAAATGTATTCATATGGAAACCCAAGATTCTGCCCATGGGCCTGATGCTTACATAACACTGGAGGAGCAATATCTCAGACATAAAAAATCATAAAGGGAAGCCTTCATTGTTAAGTATTTTTACAATAATTTAATCTTCTACTTGACTCATTAAAAATATTTTTGCTTACAAATATTTGGGCCAATTTCCAATACTTAAAAATTCAAATTTAAGATTTTAACTCATACATAAATTGGAAGATCTTTGATTATTTAATCTCATGACAACAAGGGATAGGTGTCTCCTGATTATGCATAGCCCTGGTTACTCATTGCCTTACATTCAACCCACCTCTTTTATACTTGCTGGACTGCTTTTGGGTACTTTGATTTGGAACCCTTAAGAGGTGGTTGTTGGCATTTAGGCAGGGGTCATATTGAATTCATTTCTGAATCCCTAACATTTATTTAGGACAGTATCTGCAAAAATAGGTGTTCTGTAAATGTTTATTAAATTTACCGTTTTAAGGGGAGGGAAAATATCTTTCGGAAAAAATATCAACCCAAAGTAAGAGTCCTATAAAATATCCTCACTGCAGCAGTAAAAAGGCAACAAAAAAAGCAGGAGTAATGGAGAGATGTGACAGAGGAGAGGTACTTGCTTTCCAGGGGCAGTGGCAGTTCCAATATCATACAGATGGATGAAACAGCAATTAGGAAAAGAAGTAGTAACACTGATTGACCTGGTAGTACAGTTGATTAATTCTGTACCCAGGAAGAGAGATTTAAGGACTGAAATGAAAGCAACTGCAAGCAGAGGGACACTGATAAATTACCACAATTAACATTTCTGATAGCCTAAAGCAACTAGCACAGCATGAAAAAATGTGGAACATAGAGGTTACAACAGGTGAGAGATACAGACCTCAACTGAAGATTGAGACCTCAAACTACACAAGATTCTCTAATGCTTCTGGATAAGGCAGCCCCAACATCCTGTTAATAAACAAACAAACAAACAAAAAAGGAATCAATTCAGGCTTTACACCAGACATAGATTGTATAATTTTCTGCACTTAATTATGACTAACTTTACTATTAACTATATACCTGTGAATACACTTACAGAAACACACACACACACACACACATGGATTTTCTCAACAAAACTGTTAACAATTTATTTTCAAATAAATATTGAAAGGAGCACCTTCAGGCATTGTTAGGGAGATAGAGTTAAAGCAGGTGAACCCAAGTATATATAGCATTAAATATCCTGGTATTAAATAGAATATATTAGGAACTACATCACTGACAAAAAGGCACTCTATGGTTACATTGACTGTCTCCCTCTCTAGTATTGTTTCTTGCTTTATGCTCCCTCTGTTTGTCCTGGATTCCTTTCCTGCTCCCCGGGCATCATCTGCCATAGGTCAATCTGACTGCTTTTTAGTCATAGCCAAGGAAAGTCAAGTCACCTGTTTAGCTGTCTATTGAGTTCTGAAGCTCTTCTTTCAAAAAGAAAACCATGAAGTTCTTCTTAATCTCACACATGCAAAAAAGTGATATCAATTATTACAATTACATTTGTAATTAAGAAGGAATTTCATCAGTAGGAAGAATAGGCATGGGTAGTGCAGAAGTTAGTAGGGTTTGCTAAGTGTTTCTATACTTTCAGGTACATGTTAGGATTCCATTTCCCTGACACTAGTTAAATTTGCCACAGATACATGGAATTATTTGGCCAATAAAATGTGAGATGGAAATGAAATATGTCTGTTCTTTGTCAGATTTAAGAGGCCAATGAGTGGTTTGCTAAATTCTTTCTCTATCAAAACTATCATGGAAGAAGTTATTGAGAAGGTTCTTTCATCAGTCTGAGTTCCTGAGTGTCTACAATGAGCAGATCCTTTAGTTACTTGTGCCATATGGCATGAGTTAAAACTAAATTTTTGTTGTGTTAAGCCATGAGGCTTGGGATTTGTTTCTTATAACAGCATAACTTCATTGATTCTGCCTGATATAGCTAGTTACACTTCAAAGAGCCGTACTAGCAAAACTGCTGTGAAGTACAGAGGATTTAAAACAAATTGGTTGATGTGTCAGCTCAGAATATGACAAACATGTGACCTGGAGGAAAATTTGCATAAAATTAACATTGGACCAGATCACCTAGGACAATGAATATCAAATTGTGCTGGGGTGATCTTTAGGGATTTCTCTAAATCTCCTCAGAGATCACCTGAGAGGATTAGGAGGGAGAGAGTTCTCTGTAGGTCCTAATCAAACAAAAGATCTGTTTCTGATATTATCTGAGATAATGTTTTTACAAATGGGGTTTCCAAATATTGTTGCATTTGAGCAAAGGATCATGTGGCAAAATAATACTGGGAAAATATTCTTTTAAGAATAGATAACAAAACGTTGATGGTAATACATATCAAATTTCTCACAGTTGCTAACTATACCATGCTCATTCATACCTCAGCTTCTTTGCATGAACTAAAATGCATTTCCTCTGTCAACCTGTATCTTGCAAACTGCTATGCACTCTTTAACATGTACATAAAATGTCGCCTTCTCTATAAACTGTCCCCCATGCACGTTCTTTCTAATACCTTATCATGTTCCTCCATCAATGAATCTACCACATTATGATATAATCAGTTTGTAAATCACTCTTCTTTACTAGATTATTTTTGGTTGACAATCTTGAAAGACAAAAGTAGTCTGGAATGGCTACGATAATATATAAAGTATAAAACTTAATTTAGTTTACTTAATTCACTTGCTATATCATTTTTAAGTAAATTATCTATCTGTAATTAAAACTTCCAATTCTTTGTCATATTTTGTCTTAAACATTTAACATAAATTCTCCATAAGCTATATACTGAAATGTTACCCAAATGATATACTAGCACAATTTCATAGCTGAATAATTTTCTTTGCCATTTCTGTGCTTTAACTATAATTAACAAAGAAAATAAACAACCTGGACCAAGCCTTTGTTTTTTATCATTTCAGATATTCTTTACCTTTCCCTACTGACAGAAAGAACTCTAACCAATCTGCTATAAATTTCTGTTGTCCCTTGTTTAATTTTTTATTAAGTTATTTTTTGTTTTTCTATTACAGTTGTCTCAATTTTTCTCCTTTGTTCTCTTCCATCTAGCCCATCCCCCACTCCCACAGTCAATCCCAACACTTGTCCATGTCCGTGGATCATATTGTAAGTTATTGCTCTTACTATAAAATCTCTTTGCACAGTCATCAGAAAATAGACACAATTTTCAAAATAAAGCAATTATACAAATTGTCACTTTGGATTCCATTTACAGAACACCTCTGCATGTGAATAAAACGTTTAAATTTTGCAAATAGCAATATTTTTAAAAGAACTGTTGTTCAGAAAAGGGTGCAACAAATAACTCTAATTTTAAGATACATCTGGTAAAATGAGAAAGGCAAAACAATTGCTTTTTTTTTATTCCCAAGTACAGACATACCTTGGAGATAGTGCAGGTTCCATTCTAGACTACAACAATAAAGCAAGTATCACAATGAAACGAGTCGCCCACACCTTCCGGTTTCTCAGTGCATACACAAGTTATGCTTACACTATTCTGTAGTCTATTAAGTGTGCAATCAATAACACTATGTCTAAAAAATGCAGTTACCTTAGTTAAAAATACTTTATTGTTAAAAATGCTAACCATCATCTGGGCCTGTTGGAAAATGGTTTTGACACACTTGCTCAATGCAGGGTTGCCATAAACCTTCAATTTGTAAAAAATGTAGTATCTGTGAAGTGCCATAAATGAGGTGTGCCCACAGATACGGAAAGGGAAGATGTGAAAGGACTCTTCACATTTTATTTTCATTTCAAAATATAACAAAGAAAGATATTATGGTCTGTACTCCTCTTTTTTCCTTCGATGTGATTCCATCAGTGAGTTTTTAAGTATTCTACTATATAAAGACAATGTTAATACACTATTATTATAACTCTTACTTTAAAACAGTAGACAACCATTCCTCCCCCCCCAAAAAAAAAACACTACAAACCTACCTCACCTTCAAAACCGTTTTGATCTAGGGCCAAGCTTGAAGTACATGGGTCAAAGCAGAGAGTTTAAAAATACAATTGATTAATATATATTATTTATGTACTGACTTGGTTTGGTTTTTATGTACAAATGAATAGAATGTCAAATTAGTAAGAATTTGAGAGCTGAATAAAGGCACATTTTTTATAGAAAGTGATATTCTGTTTGGGATGCTGTATTTGTGGAGGAAATGCTTTTGCAGATTCAGTAAGTGTATTGAAATTATGATGCCATTGAATATCAGCATTGCACATGTCCAGCAAGACAATGTAATTATTACCAATTATAAATTTTAAACATTCAAAATTCATTTTGTTTGTTTCATATTTTTGGGATAATACACAATGGTGTTTTTATTTAATCATTTCATTAAATATTTGTGGGCGCCAACTATGCACCAAGTATAGTAAGTATTGCAAACTTTTATCAATATGCCTTTTCTATTTTTCAGAGCCCAGTAAAGAAAAACATCCATAAAATGATACATAAAATATGTAATTGGGTGTCATGAGCGTTATAGAAGTCTGCACCAGGTCCAGTGGTGTCTCAGCAGAGTAGGAAAGAGTATAGAACTCTAGCAAAATCAAGTTATTCAAGAAGGCTCCAGAAAAAAAATGTGAAGAGGTAGGGGGAGTGAGAGCAAAACAAGCCAAAAGGAACATCTGGGTGAGCAGAGACCAGGGTGAGAACTACTGTGAAACCTTGTCAAGGACTTTGAAGGCTGCCTTATGGCCAGTGGAGGGCTACTGAGGAATTTTAAACAGAGGAGTGGTATGCAATGATCAGAAGTGCATTTTTATTTTATTTTTCTAAAGATTTTATTTATTTACTTTTAGAGAGAGGGGAAGGGAGGGAGATAAACATTAATGTGTAAGAAATATATCAATTGGTTGTCTCTCCCATGCTCCCAACTGGGGATCTAACTTGCTACCCTGGCATGTGCCCTGATTGGGAATCGAACTGGCAGCCTGTTGGTTCTCAGGCTGGCACTCAGTCCACTGAGCCATACCAACCAGGGCCAGAAGTACACTTTAAATTTATCTCACCGCTGGCAGTAACTTGTCATAATGTATAATGGTGATGGATAAGGGATGATTGATTTTTCCCTTTATTTTCCAGATTTTTGACACTGAATCTGTATGATATTGTATTTGGTAACACAAATTTCTTTAAGTTCTTAAGAGGACTTATATCTAATTGTCTTCTTTTCCCAACAGAAAGTAAGCCTCATCAAAACTGAGCTACAACATCTTGTTTAATTGCTCTAGAGGGTCCCAGTACTGAATACAAATAAATTAAATATCTGCTGAATGAATAAATGTCAGTTTGAAAGGAGACAATAGAGATTAAGGAATTTTCAGTATAGAACCTGGTGTGTATCATTTAAGATGTGATCATGTTTTTGAATGGGATGGCAGATGCAATAAATAAGTAAAAACACAGGAGTATCATTTGGGTTTCAAGAGCAAAATAACATACAGGTTTGAACATGTTCAGAATAACTTGCTTCTGGAAAATTTAGGTGAGGGCATCTAGTAAGAAAGGGTTAAAGAAGCAGTAAGAAGGGGTTAAAAATGCTGATAACACAAGGAAAAATCTAGGCTTGAGATAGATCAAATAATTTAGGACTCCTTACCTCCCATGGTGGTAGTGTAATACACAGAACTAGGTACTATTAGTTACGGAATGTATAGAGCGAAAAGACCAGGAGCTCTAGGGAAAAGCAGTGCTTTCAGAATAGCCTCAAGAAGTGCATATAGCATCACAGAACTCAGTATCATGCAATTCAGGGAATAAGAGTTTTCAAGAGTGGTGTTGAGCAGTGTCAAATGTGAAAGAGCCATAAAAATGAGGGCATGAAAGAAAACTTTGATCTTGGCTTTTTTTGGTCATGTAACTTAAGGCTTACACCGAAAATAGTGTAAACTGTAAAGCTTTCCCAAATGTCAAATTTTTACAACACTGGCTTGGTTATTCTCTACTTTTCTGTAAGTATGTATGTGGGTATCTATCTATATATTTTTCTGAATCTGAGAGTAAGTTGCACTTATATTACTTCTAAATGCTTAGCGTGTTTTCAGAAAAACAAGAATGTTCTCTTAAATAAACACAGTACATTTATCATAGTCAAGATATTAACATCAATGTAAAAAAAACCCTTTTCTCAAATTACGCCAATTAACTCTTAAGTGTCCATTATAGAATGTCAAATCTGGTCCAGAACCCAATTCGGAATTATAATTTGAATTTAATAGCAAAACTCTCTGTTGATTCCATATTGGAAGTTTCCTGGGTAAAATCTGAAACTAGTCCCCCATACATGGAAGGCTAGGAGAAACTGAAGAGAGGCAGGTCACTGCAGATTGATGGATGGCAGATTTAACAAGCAAAGGAACATATATGAGGCTTGTTTGGCCAGCACAAGACAAGTTGATTTCTGTCCAGACTCCAGAATCTTAAAAGTTTATATAGAAGCCTTAACTGGGTTAGTCACATAATACTGTGCAGACAGTCTCAACAACATCTTGCTCTCTCAAGGCTGCATTCTCAAAATGGCTCCAGCTATGGGAAAGGTGAGTGAAACACATTCTAAGGATAAGGGAGGGAGGGAGGAGCCTCCAACTGACTGGGTCTGGCTTGTGGCTCTACTGGAGATCACATCCTCTCAATGACCTCCTCCAACAGTCTCATTAGTCTTCCTTAATTTGGAAGAGCTCTTCAAGTTCTCTTTAATTTAAGTATGTTGGCATTTTTGATTAATATAAGCCATGTATTTGACAATGTCCCGTCAGTTTGGGTTTCCTATTAATTAGACATACACACACACATATATATATACACACATATATATTTTTATATATTTCCTCTTGATTAGATATATACAAACACTATATATACGCATGCACATGTACATGACCACACATGTGTACATATATACATACACATATATGTAAAAAACATTTAATGAGAAACCTTGACAGGGAGAATGTTGTTAAAATAAGCATATTAAGAATTTAAACTATTACCAGGTTTACTACTATCACAGAGAAAATAAAACTAATTTGAGAAAAGTTAATTCTGCCATACGTAAAATCATGGAAAACAAAAAATACTCTAAGGTGAAAAATGAGGATGAGCAAAAGGTCTCAGCTACTTTCCAGATAAGATATTGTTTGTTTCCTGTTGTAATAAATTAGAGTTTCACTCTTCATTGTTTACTCAGAAAGAACAAATAACTTCTTAACCACAAACATTTAATAATACTAACACTGAAACTTTTAATGATCAATTAAATGTTATAGTGAATTATATTGCTTAATATGGAATTATATCTGTTATAGTGAATTATATTGCTTGAGTTATTCTGTTATAGTGAATTATATTGCTTTAGTTATTCTAGACTCTAGATTCTAGAAACTACATTTATTGAGGGAAACTGATTATTTTTCAATATTCTTTGAACAAAGCATTAACTTTTAGATAATTATCCCACCGCTATACATACTAATAGGTAGATAGGGCATGTGCATATACTATACATGAATTTATAATTTTATAATGATATAATTTAGATCCTCTTATAGGCTGATTTATAATGCAACATTTATTAGGATTTAAGAGCACAAACTCTGGGACCAAACAGCCTAAGTTCAATTCTGATGCCACCATGTCTAGCTGTGTGTTTATACTCCTTGGGCTTCAATTCCCTTATCTATAAATTTTGTATCATCATCATCCTTCATTTAGCTTGTGTGAGAAGCAATTGGGTCAATAAAATACAGCACTTAGAACAATAACTACATCACAAAGAGTACCCAATATCTGTTAGCTAATGTCAAAAATTTTAAGCAAATGTTACAAGCAGTTTATGTCTACCTTTCTCTTTAAACATTGTTTAAAATAACAAATGTCTTTAGCAAATTCAGTGCAAATTCAGTGTAAAGCCTTGTTCTTCTACATTGTTCACTTGATAAGGTTGATGAGGACATGTACAGGCTAGTAAGAGCAAACATCAGTCATAGATCTGTTGCTTATTGCATCATTGTTCATGTGCACGTTAAGCTGATATGCTCGCCAGATGTCAATGTTCAATGGATTCTGCTAATAGAAGAAATAAAATGGAAAATGCTAGACTACTCAAGTACATAGGCAAAATCCCTAGGATAAAGAGGGCTGTGTGCAAATTCAAAACTATGGCTCTCCAAATCTTCTGAATAGAGAGATAGTAATTCCATATTATTTTGAAATAAAATGTTATACAAAACTATATATATATATGTATACTGTAGATAATTGCATTGTATGCATGTTATATATATATATATATGTATTATATATATATAAGAACAATGTATTTTATTTTTTACTTTATTGTTGTTCAATTACAGTTGTCTACATCCTCTCCTCTCCCTTCCCCCCTCCCCTCCAATCCCACCTCCCTTCCCTGCCTCCCTCCTCCCCCTTGGTTCTGTCCATGTGTCCTCTGTAGTGGTTCCTGAAAACCCTTCTCCCCATTGTCCCCTCCCCTCTCCCCCTGGCTATTGTTAGATTGTTCTTAATTTCAATGTCTCTGGTTAAGTTTTGCTTGCTTTTTGCTTTTGTTGATTATGTTCCGGTTAAAGGTGAGATC
>PVJI01020629.1:0-28636 GCA_004026765.1 Micronycteris hirsuta | reverse complement strand
CTTCAGTAATACATAATAAACCATTCCCACATTTCAGTGTTTTAAAACAATAAACGTTCCTTTTTGGTTCAACTACATATTTGTTGAGGTTGCCTGGGTCTCTGCTCTATATTATTCACTCAGTTTACTGCAGCAAGTTGTATCTCTGCTACAGAGAAGAAAACACGAAGCATTCACAAGCCTTAGCCCCCTAGAGTAGCTCTCATTTCATTGGGCAAACTGAGACTCTGGATCATGGGTAGGTTTAACAGGAGGAGAAAGTGTGAAGTGCATACATACCCAGAAGGGGGAGAAACAATGTGTTTTTAAACCATTCTAATCACCACCAGAGAATGTAGTTTAATACAGATGCAAATACAGCATCATTTCCCCAGACATTCCTCACTGATGAACACTCAGATATTTTCATTTTTCCTTGTGACATGCAATAATGTGAGAAATATAGTTTACTCTCAGTGCCTTTGTGTAAAATATAGTTGTGGATTCATTCCCCCATTCTCCTTTTGGTTGTCCCATGAACTCTCTCTCACAGGAGAGTTTCTGGGCAGATGGCACTTGTCAGTCAGTGCTGGTTTCTGCTTCCTCAGGAGCTGCCGGCGTGGGTGCCGGCGTGGGTGCCCAGGGCCACGTTGGCCTCCGCGGAGGCCTCGTGGTCTTTATGTGCACAAGGCTAGTTTGCTTTTATATTTTAAAATAATTTTTTTATTTAGAGAAAAGCTGCCGACTACTGTACAGTGCTACTGAATACTTTTTACATACCCTGGTAGTTAAGTCTTAAGAATCGTAAGAGAGTTAGTAAAAATAAATAAATCATCATAGAGTACCGTCAGCAAAAGGATAAATTCTATTTGGATTTTACCAGTGTTCCTTTTAACCTGAAATCTTGGAGGCCATGGTCAGGTTATGACCTGGCCTCATTTCGATATTGTGGCTCAGGGAACAGGAAGAGAGATGGAGGTCAGTAGGTTAGTGCTTCGGTCAGAACACACACGACACTTCTGCATTCAGTTTGCCGTCTTACACGGGCACGGTCCTGGTGCCCTGGAGCCGTGGTAATAGTAGCATCAGAGGTCACGCATCACAATTCGGAACAAGTAGACTAGTGGCAGAGTTGAAGCACAGTGAGAATTACCAAAATGTGGCCCGGGGACACAGAGCGGGCACATGCTGTAAAAACATGACACTGACAGACTCACTGGACTCTCGGGTCCCACGAACCTTCGACTTGGAAATAACACGATACCTGTGAGGAGCAATACAGCGAAGTGCAATAAAATGAGGCACCTGCACCTGTGGTAGAAATAACATGGAAATATATGCACGTGCACTAACCCACACACTACACACAAACATGACACACACCCACACGTGCATGTTCTGCGTGTATCCACACATATATGTGCTGTTCTTTGCTTCAACTTTGAAAGCCACATCTCTGTCAAACTGTTTTTGAGATTTTTTTACCTTTACATACATAAAAATATGACTGTGTGCTTTGACTCTCGGCACATGCCATGTTTGAAATAATCTACAAATGTTTGAGGATCCAACTCTGAATTACAGCAAGGCATCGTGAATGTATGTCTTCTTCAGGAATGGCACAGTTTAAGGTATAAACAATAACTTTTTATGACATAAATGACACTGTAAAGAAAATAAAGGGAAAACAAAAATTTATTTAAGTGTGTTGAAGTATGTTCCCTGTATTCCCACTTCGCTGAGAGTTTTTATCATAAATTGGTGCTGGATATTATCAAATGCTTTTTCTGCATCTATTTGCAGGATCATTTGACTTTCCTGCTTCATTTTGTTTATGTAATGGGTCACAGGTTTTGATTTGGGGATATTGTACCAACATTGCATTTTCAGACTAAACCACACTTTGTCGGGGTGTATGATTTTTTAACGTAATGCTTGAGCAGTTTGCTAATATTTTGTTGAGGATTCTGGTCTCCATGGTCATCAAAAATATGGTCCTATAATTTTTCTCTGCTATCTGGTTTTAGAACTCGCATAATGCTGCACTTGTGAAATGAGCTTTGGATTCTGCCATCCTTTTGACACGTTGGAATGGACTTGACTGATCGCTGACCCTGTGTGGCTCTTACAGCAACACGCACCTCCACCCCGAGGTTACGCACACACCTGCCAAGGAGCTTCTTCTCTTTCAGCTGCTCTCCATTCTACCTGGAAAGTCCCTTTAAGGGACGGAAACGGTATTTCAGGTAATAAACGTGTGTGACCAGAAACAGAAAGACGCCTATCGCAAGGTCCTGCTCATCGAGTTGTCCAGAGCAGGAACGGAGCAGAGACAGACGGCACCTCAGGGGCTGCCAGGGTGGGGAGCGGTGGGCGCTGAGCCCGTCGGGGGCAGGTTTCCTTTGGGGCAGACGGAACACCCGCAGCACACAGCGCTGACGCTTGCGCACCATCTGACGGCACCTCACGCTCAGGAGGGGCACAATTTAAAGCAGAAACAGCAACTTTCAGTTATAACATCAAAAATGACACTCTAAAGACAATAAACAGAAAAAGTGTAAACGTCATACAGGGGCAAGTAAACAAATTCTGGTAGGACAGAGTGTATCGGCTCAACAAGAGACTCTAACGGTGGCCCAGTCAGCTGCTCCAGAGGCAGGCCCTCCGCTGTGGCAGGAAGCAGGGCCGGTGTGGGGGCGGTTCCTCAGGCAGGGGTCAGTGCTCCTGTCTCAGGAGACCTCGGGGCAGGGGGCCCAGGCAGTGACCTCACTTCCTGATAACAGCCCAGCAGAACTTGGAACCCTGGTAACCAGGCGGCCACGTTCTCAAACTGCCTCTCCCCAGCTCACCTAGGTAGAGGTATCTCATCCAGCAGGATGTTTGCCTGTTGTCTGCCCACATCCCGAGGCCAAGGCCTCAAGAGAAGAGGCAGTGACAGTGTGATCCATCGCAGCCTCCGCTGGGTCCAGACCCAGTGGCGACGCCTGCGGCCCTTTTCACAGGGGAGCACAGAGGTAACACACAGGGAGCCTAGGGCGGTTTTGTTTGGGCCAGGCCACCACACGACCCCACCTCAACATCCCTATGTCACCCACATGTGTGTGCACGTGTGTGTAAGGGATTACCCGAGCAGGAACCGGCTGACGCAGGTATGAAGCCTGGCTGGCCCGACACATTCAGCCCCAGGTCAGGGCTGGCTGGGAGCACGAGGAGTATGGGCGGCGTCCTCTGCCTGCGGTTCATCCCAATCCCGGGAGGTGGACCTCATTCCCCTGTGTGGAGGTGTGTGAGACACAGGGCCGGGCCTGATCCTGGAGCAGAAGGAACAGTGGGCGGGAATAGCCTGTCCGAGCTTGAGGCCTCGGGACTGGCTGCCGGTTATCGTCATTGCAGAGCTCAACAAAGGTCCTTGAGGACCAACAGGTGGTAGGCGAAGGCCCCAGCCTTGTCTCCACGCGTGGGTCTGGGGATCCAGGGCCCATGGATGGTCAAAAAACGACTCCTCCCCTGAAGTCACCCAGGCTCCACACACAGCTGATGTTTCCGGAACCCATGCTGGAGCACTGTGGCCTTGTTACTGCTCCCGAGTTCAGTGAGGTGGTTTCCAAGCAGGAAGGTCCAAAGGGTGAGAAGGTGGAAGAGGTGGGTGTGTGTGGTGGGCGAGGTACAAGGAAGCTCACAGGGAGGAGTTGGTACCAGACACACAGGGCGCACCTGCAGAGGCTGCCCTGGAGCGCAGACCAGCCTCAGACCTCCCACGTGCTGGGCTGTCCACGGAGACTGCGTCCTGGGCGGGGTCCTGGGCCGTGGCTTCTCTGGAAGGCTCTGGCTGTGTTCTGCCTGTGGGGGTGAACATGCGGGCATGTGGGTGATCTTTTCTCCTCTCGCAACCCCAGTAGGAGCCCGGGAGGCAGAGCAGGGCCCTGATTCAGTCCCTGTCCGACACCTGGAGGAGCAGGATGCAGAGTCAGACCAGGATGACGCCCCAGGCCAGACTAGCTGCCCGTCGCCAGGGGTGGTGCCACCTGAAGTAGCCACTCCAGCTGCAGCTGTGGAGCCAGGGCCGGGCTGTGCAGCATCTGCTGACATGACAGAGGCCCCACCCCGCCTGCCTGAAGAGTCCTCCCTGGAACCTGCCTTGGTCCCCGCCGCTGGGGAGGAACTGGCTCTGCAAAGGGCACCTGGGCCAGTGCTGGAGCTGCGTGTCGTTCCGCCGGCTCTCCCACTCCCATTCGAAGTCGTTTTACCTCCCCTGTTTGACCTTCTCCTTGTATATTTTTTCATTGTTACATTTTCCCTTTCTCCACGGCATGGTTAATTCAAAGTACTAAATAAATTTTATAGTTTATTTTGTAAACTGTGCTACTTCTGAGCATGATGTACATTCACCAAAAGTACTCATTCCCTACACCTCTGCCCCGGCAACCCCTGATGTGCTTTCTGTGTCTTTTTCTTTCTTTTTTTAGTTATTCTGGGCATTTCCTATAAGTGGAATGTTACAATAGGTGCCTTCTTCTGTTTGCTCACATATTTTTGTCATTTAAGAGGAAAATCCCGGATGGATAAGATCACACATAAAAAATTAAGCTCTGCCCTCGCTGGTGTGGGCAGTGGATTGAGCGCTGTCCTGCAAACCGAATGGTCGCCAGTTTGATCTCCTGTTGGGGCACATGCCTGGGATGTGGGTCCGGTCCCCTTCGCGGGCAACAATCGATGTTTCTCTCCCTGTCTTTTGCCCTCGCTTCTCCTTTCTCTGAAAATAAATAAACAAAATCTTAAAATAAAACAAGACATACAAACAACCCAAAAGAGCTAAACCTTTTTGGTAAGCGTGTACATAATCTCAGGATCCAGACTGCACTGCTAAGTGTGACCTGAGGGCCAGAAGGAAGTCAGGCAATGGCTGCCTCTTCCTGCGTCCAAACAAAAGGAGAAAATGCAGATCTGGAAGGACAAACCACAAGCCGGACAGCATTCCTCACGACACAAAGCCAGAGTAAAGTGTCACATGCCTGTGGTGCAGCAACCTCTTGCAAGTCCGTGTTTTCTAAAGGGACAGAAGGCTGCACATGACTTCCAGAGAGAGGGAATGCACACGTCTCTACATGTCGGAGATGTCCGACTTCTCCGATGGGAACATGTGCACTGTCAACACTGGGGACAGAGCACTGGCACCCTCAGACCAGCAGGCTTCTGGTCTGGTGGCTATGAGCCATGGGGACAAAGTGAGGAAGCAGAGGCCCCAGCTGATCCCCTGGAGAGAAGGGGGAAAGGCCCCTCCTCTGGGAGAACAGTGTGCAGGACCCATCCTAGTTCCACAGGTGCACACCTGTCCCTGGCAGTGCTCATGCTAGGAGGTCCCCCCACAGCACTTCCTGCACAATTTTTCAAAGATATATTTTCAAGGCTACCCATCGGAGCACTGGGGGAATTGCCTGGAACTCGGAAAAACTCTAATGTCCATGAAGAGTGGACTCAATCCACCAGTCCTGGCCCGCATGGACAAAGGAAGCTGAGCAGCTCAAAAACAGGTGCAGGGGTCTCTACGTGTCGACAGATAGAGACCTCAGCAGTCTTCTCAGGGGAGACACGTCCACCAAGGGTGTGCATCCGGGGTCCTACCTGTTGGACCACATACATGCGATTTCCTCAGGCAGGCGCAAATATGGGAAAATTATTCTTCCTGTGAGAGAGACAGACAAACAGAGTAATAACAGCGGAGCCTGAGGGAGCCACCAATCCATTCATGATAGTCACCTCTGGTGGGACATGCACATATCTTACTTCTCCTTGAGGTGATGTCTAGATTTTTTTTATACCACATGTGTGACTTTGACAGTCCTCAAAATATTACAGTCATAGGTTCAATGTTATCCATTTATAATTCATTTATGGGGTAAGGTGCGTTATTTAGTTTTACATTTTGAAAAGATTTATGACAAAAAATAAAGGTTCATTGTAGTAACATAATGAATTCTAAAGCATAAAACACACAGATCAATGGAACACAATAGAGAACCCAGAAGGAAACCCACACCTATATGGTCAATAAATATTTGACAACAAAGCAAGAACATACAGTGGGATAGAGACAGTCTATCAATAAATTGTGTTGGGAAAATTCAACAGATATCTGTAAAATAATAAAGCTAGGCCACATTCTTACACTATACACAACAATAAAGTCAAAATGGATTAAACACTTAATTGTAAGTATTGATACCACAAAAATTCTAGAAGTAGACATAGGCAGTAAAATACCAGACATTTCTTATAACAATATGTTTTCTCATATATATCTTTTGGCAAGGGAAACAAAAGAAGAGCTAAACAAATAAGACTATATCAGACTAAAGAGTTTTTACACAGCAAAGGAAACCATCAATAAAGTGAAAAGACAGCTCACTGAAAGGGAGAACATATTTACCAATGATCTATCTGATAAGGGGTTACTATAAAAAATTTATACAGAATGACTAAAACTCAACACCGAGAAAACAAACAACCAATTAAAAAATGAGTAAAGGACCCGAATAAACACTTCTCCAAAGGGACACACAGATGGCCAACAGACATGTGAAAAGATGTCCCATGTCACAAATTATCAGAGAAATGCACATTAAAACCGTGATGAGATCTCAACCCACACCTGTCAAAATGGTTATCATTAACAAACCAACAAACGTAAGTACAGGCAAGGATGTGGAGCAAAATGAACACTCACGCACGTTGATGGGAATGCTGATTGTTGCAGCCACTGTGGAAAGCAGTGTGGAGTTTCCTCAAGAAATTAAAAATGGAACTGACTTCTGATCCAGTGACTCCACCTCTGGGAATTTACCCAAATGAGTCAGAAATACTGATTCAAAGGAACATATGCAGCCCTAGATTTGTGGCAGCGTTATTTACAATCGCCAAGATATGAAAGCAGCCCAAGAGTCCATCACTAGATGAGTGGATAATAAAGCTGTGGTGTATTTACACTGTAGAAAAATACTACTTGGCCATTACAAAGAGAAAAAAGAAAGAACAAGAAAATAGGGAGCTCACCTTCTGCTATAGCATAAATGGACCAGAAGCATAATTACTCTATGAAATAACCCAGTCAGAAAGACATGCACTACATGATTTCATTTATGTAAAACCTTCGAACAAAATAAACCATCAAACAATAGAGAAACAGACTCATAGATACAGAGAACACACTGGCAAATTTCAGGGCAGAGGGGCATGTGTGGCTGGGTAAAGTAGGTGAGGGGATTAAGTAAAAACAATAGAAAATAAGACAAAACTTCATAGGCACTGACAACAGTGTGGTGATTATCAAAGGGAAGAAGAGGTGGAGCGTCATAGGCAAGAATAAGGGGATATAAATGCTGATAGAAGGAGACTTGACTTTGCATGATGAACACACAAGAAAATAAAAAGATGACATATTGTAGAATTGCACATTTGAAACCTATACAATGTTATTAACAAATGCCACCCAATAAATTCAATAAAGCATAAATAAATAATAAATTAAAATAAAAGCTATTTTTGCATATTATTAAAAGTTATGTTTTGTGCCCTGGCTGGTGTGGCTCAGTGGATTGGGTACTGGCCTGTGAACCAAAGGGTTGCCCTCTCAGTTCCCATCAGGGCACAGGTGTGGTTTGCAGGCCAGGTCCCCAGTAGGGGGCGTGCAAGAGGAAGCCACTCATTGATGTTTCTCTCCCTCTCTTTTTCCCTTCCTTCCCCTGTCTCTAAAAATAAATAACAACTTTAAAAAATAAATAAGATAAATATTTTTGCATATTATATTGACAAGAGGACACATATCCCAATCACTTAAGATACTTTGAGAGGACAATGGAATAAGAGGACTCATGGTGGAGAACAAATTAGAAGTTAATAAAAGAAGGTTTTCCCTGGCTGGTGTAGCTTGGTGGATTGAGTGCGGGCTGTGAACTAAAGGGTCGTGGTTCGATTCCCAGTTGGGGCACATGCCTGGGTTGCGTGCCAGGTCCCTGGTCGGGGCCACGTGAGGGGCAACCACATATGGATGTTTCTCTCCCTCTCTTCCTCCCTTCCCTTCTGTCTAGAAATAAATAAATAAAATCTTAAAAAAAAAAGAAAATGATGAGAAGAGAAAAAAATAAAAACAGAGCATAAGCCTCCGATTGTACATATTTTGTTCTACATGGAAGGAGAGAGTCAGGAGAATAACTTAAGGAAACAGCAGGCTTGGTAAGTTTCGCACATCAAAGAGGAAGTCTATTACTTTGGAAAGACCAAAGAGAAACATTATTTTCTGCTCCTACATTAAGTCTGCAATCGCTGACGAAACTGGAGAGTCTGTCCTAGGGACACGTTTTTAGTAAGTGTTTGAGAAACTGCTCAGGCAATCAAGGCCACAACCCATATCAGATTATTGATCTCCTCAATAACAAAGCTTATCATCTTCTCATCTCCAGCCACATTATCCAATATCAGATCTTACTCCTAAACAATCCCTCTGTCACACTCTCCACCTGCACATGCCTGAACCCTGTCACTCTACTTCCAGATCCCAACAGCCTCCTCTTGAACACTTGCAGAGAGGTCCTAGAGCACCCACTGCAGTTCAAGCTGACCTCTCAGATACTCCCCGGTCCTCATCTGACCATAACTGGTTCATAGAGGGCAGCAGTTATATTCTCAATGGACAGAGGAAGGCAGGACATACAATAGCTACTACCACTCAGACAGTAGATAGCTCCCCCTTACCACCCAACATCTCAGCCAAAAATGGTGAGCTCATTGCCCACATTAGGGCCTTACAAGTTGGAAAGGGCCTGAAGATCAACATTTACACTGACTCTAAATATGCTCACCACATCCTTCCTTCTCACGCAGTCATCTGGAGAAAACGGGGCCTTCTCAGCACTCAAGGGTCCTCTGTGAAGCATGCCAACCTCATCCTGGAGCTTATTCCAGCAGCACAACTGCCTGCCCAGACAGCTATTCTTCTTTTAAATTATTTTTTTTTTATTTTCATTAATTACTTTATTGGTCTTCAATTACAGTTGTCTGCATTTTCTCCCCTCCCCTCTCTCCCACCACATCCAAACCCACCTCCCTTCCTTGCTTCCACCCTCCCCCTTGGTTCTGTCCATGTGTCCCCTGTAGTGATTCCTGAAAACCTTCTCCCCACAGTCCTCTCCCCTCCTCTCTGGCTATTGTTAGACTGTTCTTAATTTCAATGTTTCTGGTTATATTTTGCTTGCTTTTTTCTTTCGTTGATTATGTTCCAGTTAAAGATGAGATCATATGGTATTTGTCCCTCACCACCTGGCTTATTTCACTTAGCATAATGCTCTCCAGTTCTATCCATGATGGCGCAAAGGGTTTAAGCTCCTTCTTTCTCTCTGCTGCGTAGAATTCCATTGTGTAAATGTACCATAGTTTCTAGATCCACTCATTTGCTGATGGACACTTAGGTTGCTTCCAGCACTTGGCTATTGTAAGTTGTGCTGCTATGAACATTGGGGTGCATAGGTTCTTTTGGATTGGTGTTTCAGGGCTCTTAGGGTATAATCCCAGCAGTGGAATTGCTGGGTCAAAAGGCAGATCCATTTTTAGTTTTCTGAGGAAGTTCCATACTGTTTTCCACAGTGGCTTCACCAGTTTGAATTCCTTCCAACAGTGCACTAGAGTTCCCTTTTCTCCACATCCTCTCCAACACTTGTTTGTTGATTTGTTTATGATGGCCATTCTGATTGGTGTGAGGTGGTCAGACAGCTATTCTTCACTGCAAGGCACAGCAGTGCACTTGGTCCACTGAGGCCTTAGGAAACAATGGGGCAGAACGGGAGGCCAAATTACCAGCCTCTCAACCCTCCCCAGCAACACAGGCAGAGACCCTTCCTTCACTGTCAGGACAAACACCAGCTAAATCTTTTATTACAAAATTATAGGCATGTAATTCTGTAATGTAACAATATCACACTCAAGCACACCATATGACATTTTACGCTATCCATTACTACACCCATATTATTACCCTATCATCCACACTCAAACAGGACTTAACTTTTGCTGGATCCTGTAGATTCTCCCTCAACTCCAGGAGACCTCCATCTTATGGCATCTGCACAACTCACTCCACATTGGATGTCGGCCCCTGAAGGTACTCCTTTTCCCCTTCTACACTCTGATCATTTACAAACTAAACCAAAGAAACCACCAAAGACTGCTGCATCTGCTGACAGGTCAATCACCAGCTGTGGGGACACTTCCTCAGACCAGACTGGCAACTAGACTTCACCCACATGCCCCCACATTGTAAACACAAACACCTACTCACTCTTATTGACACTTTCTTGGGTGGATAGAAGGCTTCCCTGCCACTACTGACAGGGTTTCTGAGGTCATTAAGGTCCTCCTCCGTGGTATGATCAGCCAGTTTGGACTCCAGACCTCTCACTGCAGAGTGACATGGTCCACCTTTTACCTCCCAGATCACCCAACAAACCTCCCAGGCTCTAATCATCTCTTACAAGCTACATGAAGCCTGGCACCACCAGTCCTCTGGTAAGCTTGAAAAGACACTCTCTAGGGCCCTGGCTGGGCGGCTCAGTGGATTGATTGCTGGCCTGCAGACCAAAGAGTTACCGGCTTAATTCCCAGTCAGGGCACGTGCCTGAGTTGCGGGCCAGGTCCCCAGTTGGGGGCATGTGATAGGCAACCACACATTGATGTTTCTCTCCTTCTCTCTCCCTCCCTTCCCCTCTCTAAAAATAAATAAATAAAATCTTTGAAAACAAAAAAATAAAATACACTGTAGTCTCAACAACTCACCAAACTCTCACCTGGACTCACTCAGAGCTGGATGGAGCTTCTTCCCTCTGCATTCCCAGACTCTGATCACCCCAGGGCTCCTCTCTTCGTCATCCCCTTTGAACTCATTTATGGCCACCCCTCACTTTTATCTCCCCTCCCATCCACATCACCTCCAGTCCAAGGTAATTACCTCCTAGACCTGGAGCTAACCAGACATCTCCTCCTCTGATATGAAGACGCCTATTTATCTTGGGCTGCCGAATTGCCCCCAGCCCAGCTTTTACAGCCTGAGGACGGGGTCCTACTCAGAGGCCTCCCTGGGCAAACCAAAGCACTTCAGCCTCCAGGGAAGGGCTCCTTCCAGGTCATCCTTACTGCTCCTACAGCTGCAAAACTCATCAGGCTTCCCTCCTGGACCCATCTCTCTCACCTAAGAAACACCCACCAGCCCGCAAGCAAGCCCGAATCTCCAGCTCTGAATTCCCATCTGTACTCCAGCCAGACTCCGACCGACAGCAAGCTCTGGCTCACCGGGCTCCAGCCGACAGACACCTGAGCCCCTTATAAACTATACTTCAATGTGCTCTTGTATTACTACATCATAATTTTTCTTCTTTTCCTCATGCCCTTCCTTATTGTTTATCACAAGTGTCATTACAGCTCTGCTTATAGTACTGGGCACAGTCTCCTTTGTCCCTGCCAGGAGCCATGTATGATCACTCTCTCTCCTTCTTCTTATACTTTCTTCCTAGGGCAATGCCTTTCTCCAGCATCCTTACTTTCATTTTGTGCAGGAGATCCTTAATATTCTAAACAATGAAACCACTCAGCCCTTTAAGAATTGTTGAAGCTGCGCCAACAACTCTCCTAGGGAAAGGACCATTAGCCATTCCTGTCCTTCCTTCAGAATAGAGCCAACTAGAAACTAACCCAGTCCCAACCTATGGGTCCATCTGCATGGGTTGTTAATAAGTGGGTCAGCCCATGGTAGATCACATACTTCTCAAACATTTACACCATAAAGCCCATTTGAACCTCCAAAAACCTATATTTTCCTCAGTTCATCTCTTTGGCCAAGCAGAGACCGGGCCAGGACCTCCAGCTGGATCCTTCCCCAGCAATTCCAAGGCCTGTAGTCAGTCCTTTACCCTGTCCCAGAGGTGAACATGGGTTTCCTCAGATATTGTGACATCAACTAGCCCCACTTACTACTACAACTCTCCTTTCTACTCTATTTATACCTCCACACCGTCCAATATAACCACCACCTGGGCACATAGTAGTTACTTTGGAACATGCACCTGTGTGGCCCCAATAACAGCTGTCCCTTTAGACATCATAAGTTTTGGTGTCAGCCATATAACACAGGACAATGTGTTCACTGCAGAAAGCTATACACTCCCCAAAACCTGCTGTAGGCTGGGACCCGACAGTTCTTTCCTTCAACTGGTCCTTCAGTGACTCCACCCTAGCTCACAATGCCTGTCTTCCCCCACTAGCTGGGACATTTCTAGCCATCACCTACAAAGGCATTGGGGCACTCTTATCAAGCCTAGTCTAGCCTTACTCCATCATTGCTATAGATATTTGCTTAAATGCACAAAGCCGCACTTATTTTCTGCGGAGATAAGGTCTACCTCTGTCTGCCAGCTGATTGGACAGGCACGTGCACTCTCATTTATATTATTCCTAAAGTCACCCTTTTCTACCACAGCATACTCTTTCCCACATGCTCACAATCCACAAAAGTCAAAAGAGGGGGCCTAGTTACAGTCACACTAATGGGCATCCTGGCTGGAATTGGGGCTGGCACTGGGGGCCTTTTAAACTCCCTTTTCACAGTCTGCTGGCTTTCTTTAAAAATAAAGGATCAAATAATTGACTTAGCCTACCAAATCAATACCCTACAGGGGAAAACTACCTCACTGTCAGGAGTAATCCTCCAGAACAGATGGGCTCCATGTTTAGGACTGCTAACCAAGAAGGAATCTGAGCCATGTTTAATGAAGATTGCTGTTTCTTTTTAACCAACCTGGGAAAATACAAACCAACCTAAGGAGCATAGTCAACAGGGCTGAAAAATTCTATCTATAATGAGGGGTTATCAGGAGGATTTGATTGCTGGGACTTTAAAACCATTATCTGGGACTTCCAGTTCAGATGGAGGCATACATAGATATTCCACCTCCTCACGCAACTACAAGAAAAATTACAACTCCCCTCCAAACAACACCCAGAGCTGTCAGAAAATTGAACTGTATGGAAATCCAACAATCAAGGATTTAAAGAAGCCACATTTATTCAGATGAGTAGGAAGGGTGGAAACAAGGAGACATGGTGTGGCACAGAGAGGTGGGGGCAGTGGGGGCGTTGGTGGTGGTAATGGAACAGGCAGCCTCACATTGATGTGTGGGTGATACAAATTTGTAGGGATATCTTGGGAGTGAGCAATCCAAGCCCCAAGCCAGAGCACACATCCAAGGGTTCCAGTGCCAGGAAGATAAAGCTCCAACTTCTAGCCGTAAAAACCAGTGGAGGTTGGGGCAGTGGAAGAAACTGCCCATTTCTCAGGAGAGTCTCTTTAAAGGGCCCACACAAATTTAGAACATATGCAAACACACCCATGCTGGGATTTACCACCAGGGTAAGAGCTAAAGAGCACCAGTTGCTCATGGGAAGTCAGTGAAGTGACTGAAAACGGGGTGAGCCCAGGGCAAACCTCCAGAAGCCAAGCAGTATCACTGTCCCCACTCTTAGTTCTCTACCCACACAGAGCCAAAAAGCTGTGAAGTGGGTTGCCACACCCTGGCAATTACCTAAGGCTCCACCTCATACAACTTAACAGGTGCACTAAGACAGGGAATTAAAACAGCTCTCCCTAATATACAAAAGCAAACACAGGGAGACTGCCAAGTTGAGGAGACAAAGAAATGGGCCCAAAAGAAAGAACAGAACAAAACCCCATTAAAAAAAAACTGAATGAAATGGAGATAGCCAACCAATCAAATGCAGAGTTCAAAACACTGATGATCAGAGCTCAGAAAACTCACAAAATATGGCAACAACATAGAGAAAGAAATGAATGTTATGCTAAGTAAAATAAAGAAAAATCCACAGGAAACCAACAGTGAAGGGAAGGGAGCCGGGAATAAAATCAACACTTTGGAACATAACAAAGAAATAAACATTCAACCAGAACAGAAACAAGAAATAAGAATTCAAAAAAATGAGGATTGTATAAGGAGCCTTTGGGACACCTCCAAAAGTGCCAACATCTGAATCATAGGGGAGCCAGAAGGAGAAGAGAAAGAGCAAAACTAGAACTTATTTAAAAAAATAATGAAAGAAAACTTTCCTACTTTGATGAAGGAAATAAACATATAAGTCCAGGAAGCACAGAGTTTCTCAGACAAGTTGGAACCGCAGAGGACTACGCTAAGACACATCATAATTAAGTTACCCAAGATTAAAGATAAGGAGAGAATCTTTAAAGCAGCAAGAGAAAAGGAGAGAGTTACCTACAAAGGCGTTCCCATAAGATTGTCTGCTGATTTATCAAAAGAAGAATTGCAGGGAATAAGGGAGTGGAAAGAGGTATTCAAAGTCATGAAAGGCAAGGACCTACATCCAAGATTACACTATCCAGCAAAGTTATCATTTAGAATGGAAAGGCAGATAAAGTGCTTCCCAGACAAGGTCAAGTTAAAGGAGTTCATCATCACCAGGCCCTTATTATATGAAATGTTAAAATTACTTATCTAAGAAATAGAAGATAGAAAACTATGAAGAGTAAAATGAAAACAATCTCACAACTATCAACAACTGAACCTAAAAAACAAAAACTAAGCAAACAGACTTCCAGCCAAGATGGAGGTGTAGGTAGACACACTGTGCCTCCTTGCACAACCAAAAGAGGAAAAACAACAATTTAAAAAAACAAAAACAGCCAGATCTGACAGAAAACTGAACTGAGTGGAAGTCCAACAACCAAGGAGTTAAAGAAGACATGTTCATCCAGACCAGTAAGCAGGACGGAGCCGGGTGGAGAGCACTCGGCAAGACACAGGTTGTGGAGCAGTACTGGCCAAATTGCGGTGGGCACCCTCGGCGAAACCAGGGCTGAGACTGGTGGAATGGGAGGTCCCTCATTCTCGCGTAGGTAAACCGGGAGGAAAAGCTGGGGAGTAGAACAGACCGCACAACCCACCAACGCAGGGAAATAAAGCCTCAAACCACCAATTGAAAACACCTGTGGGGGTTGAGGCAGCAGCAGGAGGAACTCCTGGCCTCACAGGAGAGTTTGTTGGAGAGACCCACAGGGACTTGGAACTGCACAAGCCCGTCCACTCACCCCGGACCTAGCAAAGAAGGACCCACCTTGCTTGTGGGTAGCTGGGGAAGGGCAGAGAACAGAACAAGCACCATTGTTCTCTCAGGCCCCGTCCTCACAGTCAGTGTCACAACACAACGACATGGGTTACCCCACCCTGGTGAACACCTAAGACTCCACCCCTTAAAGTAACAGATGCACTGAGAAAGAAAATGGCCCAAATGAAAGAACACATTAAAGCTCCAGAAAAAATACAACTAAGTAACAAAGAGATAGCCAACCTATCAGATGCACAGTTCAAAACACTAGTAATCAGGATGCTCACAGGATTGGAAGAAAGATGGTCACAATTAGTTGAACAAATCAAGGATATGCTAAAGAAAATGAGGGGAAATCTGCAGGGAACCAATAAGGGATGAGAAGGAAACTGGGACTCAAATCAATGGAGCGGACCAGCAGAAAGAAAAAAACATCCAACCAGAAAAGAATGAAGAAACAAGAATTCAAAAAGTGAGGAGAGGCTTAGGAACCTGCAGGACATCTTTAAACGTCCCAACATCCGAGTCATAGGGGTGCCAGAAGGAGAAGAGGAAGACCAAGGGATTGCAAAGTTATTTGAACAAATAATGAAGGAGAACTTCCCCAAGCTGATGAATGAAATAGACTTTCAGGAAGTCCAGGAAGCTCAGAGAATTCCAAAGAAGTTGGACCCAAAGAGGAACACACCAAGACACATCATAATTACATTACCCAAAATTAAAAATAAGGAGAGAATCTTAGAAGCAGCAAGAGGAAAGGAGACAGTTACCTACAAAGGAATTCCCATAAGACTGTCAGCTGACTTCTCAAAAGAGACCTTGCAGGCAAGAAGGGGTTGGAGAGAAGTATTCCAAGTCGTGAAAGGCAAGGACCTACATCCAAGAATACTCTCACCAGCTAAACTATTTAGAATGGAAGGGCAGATAAAGTGCTTCTCAGAAAAGGTCAAGTTCAAGGAGTTCATCATCACCCAGCCTTTATTATATGAAATGTTAAAGGGATTTCTATAAGGCATGGAGGGATATCAACAGGGGAGTGGTAGGGGTAGAGAGGGGGAAAAGGTGCAGAGAATAAGTAGCATAAATGGTAGGTAGAAAACAGACAGGGGGAGGTTAAGAATAGTATAGGAAATGTAGAAGCCAAAGAACTGATGTGTATGACCTATGGACAAAAACTAAAGGGTGGGGAGGGAAAGAAAGGGGAGAAAATGGGACAACTGTAATAGCATAATCAATAAAATATATTAAAAAATTAATAAACATTCCACATGCAAGTGAAATCATATGGTATTTGTTTTTCTCTTGACTGACTTCTTTCTTTTTTTAATGTCATCTTTTTTGTTTTTTATTTTTATTTATTTATTTTTATTAAATACTTTTGAATTTTATTGTTGTTGAAGTACAGTTTTCTGCCTTTTCCCCACATCCCTCCCCACCACCCTAGCCACCCCCACGTGCCTCCCCTGTTTCCACCCCCTCCTTGTTTTTGTCCATGTGTCTTTTATAGTTGTTCCCATAAATCTTTCACCCTTCCCCTCCCATTATCCCCTCTCCTCTCCCCTCTGGTTATCAGTCGGTTTGTTCTTAACTTCAGTTGACTGCCTTATTTCACTTAGCATAATACTCTCCTGGTTCATCCATGCTGTTGCAAATGGGAGCTTTTCTTTTTAATGGCTGAGTAGCATTTCATTGTGTAAGTGTCCCATAGTTATTTTATCCACTCATCTACTGATAAGCACTTCTGCCTCCAAATCCTGGCTATTGCAAACAGCAATGCAAGGAATGTGGAAGTGCATACAATCTTTCAAATCAGTGTTTAGGATTTTTACAGATACAGCCCCAGAAGCGGAATCACTGAGTCATGAGGCAGTTCCATTTTTCATATTTTGAGGCAATTCCTTACTGTTTTCCACAGTGGCTGCACTAGTCTGCATTTCTAGCAGCTGTAGGTGAGGATTCCTGTTTCTCCACATTGGGGCAGCACTTGTTTGTTGATTTATTCATGATAGGCATTTGGACAAGTGTGATGTGATATCTCATTGTCATTTTATCTTGCATTTCTCTGATGATTAGTGATGTTCAGCATCTTTTTGTACATCTAATGTCCTCTTTGGAGAAATGTCTATTCAGGTCCTATGTCCATTCTTTAAAGGTTGGAGTGTTTTTCTGGGGTCCAATTGTATGAATTTTTTATAAGTTTTGGATATTAATTCCTTATCATATGTATCATTGGCAAATATGTGCTGCCATTCAGTGGATTATCTTTTAATTTTGTTGATGGCTTCCTTTACTGAGCAGAACCTTTTTGTGGCGGATTCATAGCTAGGCAGAATCCGTGGTGACCGTGACCAAATGCGTTTATAAAATAATTCTCACACTGGAATATGCAGGAAAAGGGATCTGGGACCACGCGGTCTCCCCCTCATCATCTGGGAGAGAGCCCCGAGCCTCGGGTCCAGGGGTTTTTATTGAGGACTCAGGGCACAGAGCATCAGATTTGTCTTCATTAACTTATGCATAGATTGTATATTCAGGCCTGGTGGTAGACAGGACGGGGGCCATACATTAAGAGGGTAGATATGTAAATTGAGGGCAAGCTAGCTAGGGCTGCTTACTCAGGAACCATAAACATTGGCAGAAAAAAGCCTGGGCATTCATTAACATAAGCCCCTAGATCCAGGGGGAAGAGACTCAGCAAGGCAGTAAATCTTTAAGAAATATTTTGGCCAAATTCCCCTACAAAGAATTCTTTTTTCCACGGATATGAATCTGCACATGCCATCTTGGGAGATTTTTTCATGCAGGAGACCTTGCTCAGACATACGTGAATCCCAGGGCTACGCCTTCTTCATGCACGTGAAAAGAATCTCTACACCTTTTCAGTTTAACATAGTCCATTTTTTAATTTTGAATTTTGTTTCCATTCCCCATGGAGATATAACAGAAAAAAAATATTGCTATACCCTGGTTGGTGTGGCTCAGTGCATTAGGCATCTTCCTGCATACTGAAAGGTCACAGGTTCAATTCCAGGTCAGGGCACATACCTGGGTCGTAGGCCAGGACTCAGTTAGGGGTATGCAAGAAGCAGCCAATCCATGTTTCTCTACCACACTGATGTTTCTTCCCTTCTTTCTGCCTCCTCATCTCCCTAAAAATGAATATATAAAATCATATTTTTAAAAAAGGAAAAATATTGCTACAAGCAATAGCTCAGATATTGCTGTCTATGTTTTCTTCTTGGATTATTATGGTATTGAAGGTTACAGGTAAGTGTTTAATCCATTTTTAGTTTATTCTTTCATATGGTTGTAAGAAGGTGGCCTAGTTTCATTTATTGTATGTATCTGCCCAATTTTCTGAAACCGTTTACTGAAGGGATTGTTGTAACCCCATTGTATGTTCTTGTGCTTGAAAATATTCATTGATATTAATTGACCATGATAGCATAGGTTTATTTCTGGGCTCTCTATTGTTTTATTGATCTTTATAACAGTTTTTATGACAGTACTATGCTGTTTTGATTAGTATGGTCTTATAATATACTTCGATGTCAGTTACTATTATTCCTCCAAATTCGTTTCTCTTTCTTAAGATTATCGTACTTATTGGGGGCATTTGAGATTCTATATAAATTTTTGGAGTATTTGTTTCAGTTCTGTGACATATGTCATTTATACCTTGATAGGAATTATTTTGAATTTACAAATTACTTGTGTTGTACAGACATTTTAATGTTGTTAATTCTTCTTATCCATGAACATGGTATATGCTTTCACTTCTTTGAATCTTTCTCAAATTCTTTTTCAGTGTCATCATTTTGTGAGTACAGGTCTTTTACATCCTTAATTAAATTTATTCCTAAATGTTTTAATTTTAGTTGCATATAACTGTAAATGGGATTTATTTGGGGATCCCTTCCTAAGAGTTCATTATTGATGTGTAAAAATGTAATTTATTTTGTATCCTGTTACTTTACTGAATTCATCAATCAGTTCTAGTAGTTTTTTGGTGTAATCTTTAGGATTCTCTTTATTCAGCATCATGCTGTCTGTAAAAAAAATAGAGTTTACTTCTTCCTTTCCAATTTGAATACCTCTTATATTCTTCTTATCTTATTTCTCTGGGTAGGGCTTCCAGGACCATGCTGAATAAGAGTGGTGAAAGTGGATATCCATGTCCTGTTTTTGACCTTAAATGAAACACATATAGATATCGCTTAATGAGTATGATGTTGGCTGTGGATTTGTCATACATGGCCTTTATTATGTTAAGGGATGTGCCTTTTATCCAATTTGCTTAGAATCAGTGCTGGATTTTATCAAAAAATTCTTCTGCATCTATTTATACAATCATTTATTTTTTATACCTCATTTTGTTTATGTGGTGTGTCACATTTTTTGATTTGCAGATATTGTACCAACCTTGCATGCCCCAAATAATTCCTACTTGATCATGGTGTAAGATTTTTTGGGGAAGCTACAAAAGTTTATTTGGGTTCAAACTGAATTGTGATTCTGCAAACACAGATTCAGGCAGAAACCCAAATAGTGCTCTCATCACAGGGTGAGGGAAAAGAGATTTATATGAGAAGAGGAAGGAAATAATGATATGAAAAGAAGAGAGAAATTTTTGTTGGTGCTAATAAGCTATGTGTGTCTGATTACTGATTTGACCTTCAGAAAGAGACTCCATAATCATCACTCATTGTGGTCAGGATGTCTTCTTTCTTCTGAGTTTTGCAAACAGCTGTTTGTAAGTCAAATTTGATTTGGGCCATTCAAGTTATTTTTCCCAGTTCAAACATTCCGAAGTTTCAAGGAGCAAGATAATCAAACAGTGCCTGTGGAATGGCTGCTCTGGCTCCATATTAAAATGGCTTCACTTATGTCAATTTTTCACACCCTTTGAATGACTGCTTCCCAGTTATGGGGATTTTATGCTTTTTCTTCACCATCTGTACCAGTTACTATTTATTGAGCACCTCCAGGCACCTGGCATTGTCCCAGGAAATTTACATAAGCTATCTCATTCAAGTGAGGTAGGGATATGACTTCCTTTAAAGATTTGGAATCCAAACCTCAGAGACTTTAATAGCTCACAAAGTTCCCAGAGCCAAGAAGAGGCCAAGGCAAAATTCCTACATAGGCCTGATGAATGCAGAGCAGGTGTGCTTTCTTTTTAATATGTTGCTGGATCTGTATTCTTAACATTGTGTTGAGGATTTGAGAAGCTAGGTTTTTCAGAGATATTGGCCTATAGTTTCCTTTCTTTGCAGTGTCTTCATTGGGTTTTGGAATGGGGATAATGCTAGCCTCATAAAACGAGCTTAGGAGTTTTCCTTCCTCTTGAATTTTTTTGAATAGTTTGAGGATAAATGTTAGTTGTTATTTGAATGTTTGGTAACATTCACCTGTGAAGCCATCTGGTCCAGGATTTTGTGTGTTGTAGGTTTTTTTATTTCAACTTGGATTTCATTAGATGTAGTCGATCTGTTCTTGATTGATTTTTGGAAGATTGCATAGATGTTGGGAACTGTCCTGCCTGGTTTCAGAAACTGTAACCTCACCTATAGGCAATAGGGTCCCACCACTAGGGCTGAGTGAAGAGGCCTTGGGGCCATAAGCCACTAAGGAGACAAAACCTGTCTTTCTGGCTGGGGCACAGCCTGCCTCCGTCACATCACCCTAGTTGACCCTTGGTGGATGGCTGGATAGCCAATGATAGGTAAGATTCCTCAAGGAAGGAACAACCTAAGACAGGCACATTTGTGAAGATGCCCATCATGGAAGGACTTAGGGGACTATGGGGAAGGGGCAAAAGACCCTCACCCCTCTGCTTTCCCATAGCCCGAGTCCTCATTCTATTTGTAAGAAGTCTACAAATCTCTTGGCTGCTTTGTTTCCCCTGCCTGACTCAAGCCAGCAACCTTTCTGAAGGATGGTGCATGGTGCAGCCCTGTGTCCAAATGTGCGGTTCCCAGTGGGGGATGGGGGCGGACAGTACTGAGAAAGAATACATAAAATCCTGTGAAACCTGCTTTGTTAAGAATGCTCTCAATTTAAAAGTTGAGGTCCCAATACAAAATGAGTTTGTTTCCCAAGATTTTATAGCCCATTGTCATAACTCTGCCTAGCAAACGTTAACTGATCCTATGAATGTTATCTGTTAACCTTATCTCCTTTGTTTAATCATTTCTGTCTGACATTGATTGATGAGCTTTACATGCACTGTATTGTTTTTGCTTAATCCCCTCACCCACTTTACCCAGCCACACATGCCCCTCTGCCCTGAAATTTGCCAGTGTGTTCTCTGTATCTATGAGTCTGTTTCTCTATTGTTTGATGGTTTATTTTGTTCGAAGGTTTTACATAAATGAAATCATGTAGTGCATGTCTTTCTGACTGGGTTATTTCATAGAGTAATTATGCTTCTGGTCCATTTATGCTATAGCAGAAGGTGAGCTCCCTATTTTCTTGTTCTTTCTTTTTTCTCTTTGTAATGGCCAAGTAGTATTTTTCTACAGTGTAAATACACCACAGCTTTATTATCCACTCATCTAGTGATGGACTCTTGGGCTGCTTTCATATCTTGGCGATTGTAAATAACGCTGCCACAAATCTAGGGCTGCATATGTTCCTTTGAATCAGTATTTCTGACTCATTTGGGTAAATTCCCAGAGGTGGAGTCACTGGATCAGAAGTCAGTTCCATTTTTAATTTCTTGAGGAAACTCCACACTGCTTTCCACAGTGGCTGCAACAATCAGCATTCCCATCAACGTGCGTGAGTGTTCATTTTGCTCCACATCCTTGCCTGTACTTACGTTTGTTGGTTTGTTAATGATAACCATTTTGACAGGTGTGGGTTGAGATCTCATCACGGTTTTAATGTGCATTTCTCTGATAATTTGTGACATGGGACATCTTTTCACATGTCTGTTGGCCATCTGTGTGTCCCTTTGGAGAAGTGTTTATTCGGGTCCTTTACTCATTTTTTAATTGGTTGTTTGTTTTCTCGGTGTTGAGTTTTAGTCATTCTGTATAAATTTTTTATAGTAACCCCTTATCAGATAGATCATTGGTAAATATGTTCTCCCTTTCAGTGAGCTGTCTTTTCACTTTATTGATGGTTTCCTTTGCTGTGTAAAAACTCTTTAGTCTGATATAGTCTTATTTGTTTAGCTCTTCTTTTGTTTCCCTTGCCAAAAGATATATATGAGAAAACATATTGTTATAAGAAATGTCTGGTATTTTACTGCCTATGTCTACTTCTAGAATTTTTGTGGTATCAATACTTACAATTAAGTGTTTAATCCATTTTGACTTTATTGTTGTGTATAGTGTAAGAATGTGGCCTAGCTTTATTATTTTACAGATATCTGTTGAATTTTCCCAACACAATTTATTGATAGACTGTCTCTATCCCACTGTATGTTCTTGCTTTGTTGTCAAATATTTATTGACCATATAGGTGTGGGTTTCCTTCTGGGTTCTCTATTGTGTTCCATTGATCTGTGTGTTTTATGCTTTAGAATTCATTATGTTACTACAATGAACCTTTATTTTTTGTCATAAATCTTTTCAAAATGTAAAACTAAATAACGCACCTTACCCCATAAATGAATTATAAATGGATAACATTGAACCTATGACTGTAATATTTTGAGGACTGTCAAAGTCACACATGTGGTATAAAAAAAATCTAGACATCACCTCAAGGAGAAGTAAGATATGTGCATGTCCCACCAGAGGTGACTATCATGAATGGATTGGTGGCTCCCTCAGGCTCCGCTGTTATTACTCTGTTTGTCTGTCTCTCTCACAGGAAGAATAATTTTCCCATATTTGCGCCTGCCTGAGGAAATCGCATGTATGTGGTCCAACAGGTAGGACCCCGGATGCACACCCTTGGTGGACGTGTCTCCCCTGAGAAGACTGCTGAGGTCTCTATCTGTCGACACGTAGAGACCCCTGCACCTGTTTTTGAGCTGCTCAGCTTCCTTTGTCCATGCGGGCCAGGACTGGTGGATTGAGTCCACTCTTCATGGACATTAGAGTTTTTCCGAGTTCCAGGCAATTCCCCCAGTGCTCCGATGGGTAGCCTTGAAAATATATCTTTGAAAAATTGTGCAGGAAGTGCTGTGGGGGGACCTCCTAGCATGAGCACTGCCAGGG
The DNA here is from genome assembly GCA_004026765.1 of Micronycteris hirsuta. Lineage (NCBI taxonomy): Eukaryota > Metazoa > Chordata > Mammalia > Chiroptera > Phyllostomidae > Micronycteris > Micronycteris hirsuta. The sequence continues at coordinate 5,312 of PVJI01020629.1, read as the reverse complement.
ACAGGTGTGCACCTGTGGAACTAGGATGGGTCCTGCACACTGTTCTCCCAGAGGAGGGGCCTTTCCCCCTTCTCTCCAGGGGATCAGCTGGGGCCTCTGCTTCCTCACTTTGTCCCCATGGCTCATAGCCACCAGACCAGAAGCCTGCTGGTCTGAGGGTGCCAGTGCTCTGTCCCCAGTGTTGACAGTGCACATGTTCCCATCGGAGAAGTCGGACATCTCCGACATGTAGAGACGTGTGCATTCCCTCTCTCTGGAAGTCATGTGCAGCCTTCTGTCCCTTTAGAAAACACGGACTTGCAAGAGGTTGCTGCACCACAGGCATGTGACACTTTACTCTGGCTTTGTGTCGTGAGGAATGCTGTCCGGCTTGTGGTTTGTCCTTCCAGATCTGCATTTTCTCCTTTTGTTTGGACGCAGGAAGAGGCAGCCATTGCCTGACTTCCTTCTGGCCCTCAGGTCACACTTAGCAGTGCAGTCTGGATCCTGAGATTATGTACACGCTTACCAAAAAGGTTTAGCTCTTTTGGGTTGTTTGTATGTCTTGTTTTATTTTAAGATTTTGTTTATTTATTTTCAGAGAAAGGAGAAGCGAGGGCAAAAGACAGGGAGAGAAACATCGATTGTTGCCCGCGAAGGGGACCGGACCCACATCCCAGGCATGTGCCCCAACAGGAGATCAAACTGGCGACCATTCGGTTTGCAGGACAGCGCTCAATCCACTGCCCACACCAGCGAGGGCAGAGCTTAATTTTTTATGTGTGATCTTATCCATCCGGGATTTTCCTCTTAAATGACAAAAATATGTGAGCAAACAGAAGAAGGCACCTATTGTAACATTCCACTTATAGGAAATGCCCAGAATAACTAAAAAAAGAAAGAAAAAGACACAGAAAGCACATCAGGGGTTGCCGGGGCAGAGGTGTAGGGAATGAGTACTTTTGGTGAATGTACATCATGCTCAGAAGTAGCACAGTTTACAAAATAAACTATAAAATTTATTTAGTACTTTGAATTAACCATGCCGTGGAGAAAGGGAAAATGTAACAATGAAAAAATATACAAGGAGAAGGTCAAACAGGGGAGGTAAAACGACTTCGAATGGGAGTGGGAGAGCCGGCGGAACGACACGCAGCTCCAGCACTGGCCCAGGTGCCCTTTGCAGAGCCAGTTCCTCCCCAGCGGCGGGGACCAAGGCAGGTTCCAGGGAGGACTCTTCAGGCAGGCGGGGTGGGGCCTCTGTCATGTCAGCAGATGCTGCACAGCCCGGCCCTGGCTCCACAGCTGCAGCTGGAGTGGCTACTTCAGGTGGCACCACCCCTGGCGACGGGCAGCTAGTCTGGCCTGGGGCGTCATCCTGGTCTGACTCTGCATCCTGCTCCTCCAGGTGTCGGACAGGGACTGAATCAGGGCCCTGCTCTGCCTCCCGGGCTCCTACTGGGGTTGCGAGAGGAGAAAAGATCACCCACATGCCCGCATGTTCACCCCCACAGGCAGAACACAGCCAGAGCCTTCCAGAGAAGCCACGGCCCAGGACCCCGCCCAGGACGCAGTCTCCGTGGACAGCCCAGCACGTGGGAGGTCTGAGGCTGGTCTGCGCTCCAGGGCAGCCTCTGCAGGTGCGCCCTGTGTGTCTGGTACCAACTCCTCCCTGTGAGCTTCCTTGTACCTCGCCCACCACACACACCCACCTCTTCCACCTTCTCACCCTTTGGACCTTCCTGCTTGGAAACCACCTCACTGAACTCGGGAGCAGTAACAAGGCCACAGTGCTCCAGCATGGGTTCCGGAAACATCAGCTGTGTGTGGAGCCTGGGTGACTTCAGGGGAGGAGTCGTTTTTTGACCATCCATGGGCCCTGGATCCCCAGACCCACGCGTGGAGACAAGGCTGGGGCCTTCGCCTACCACCTGTTGGTCCTCAAGGACCTTTGTTGAGCTCTGCAATGACGATAACCGGCAGCCAGTCCCGAGGCCTCAAGCTCGGACAGGCTATTCCCGCCCACTGTTCCTTCTGCTCCAGGATCAGGCCCGGCCCTGTGTCTCACACACCTCCACACAGGGGAATGAGGTCCACCTCCCGGGATTGGGATGAACCGCAGGCAGAGGACGCCGCCCATACTCCTCGTGCTCCCAGCCAGCCCTGACCTGGGGCTGAATGTGTCGGGCCAGCCAGGCTTCATACCTGCGTCAGCCGGTTCCTGCTCGGGTAATCCCTTACACACACGTGCACACACATGTGGGTGACATAGGGATGTTGAGGTGGGGTCGTGTGGTGGCCTGGCCCAAACAAAACCGCCCTAGGCTCCCTGTGTGTTACCTCTGTGCTCCCCTGTGAAAAGGGCCGCAGGCGTCGCCACTGGGTCTGGACCCAGCGGAGGCTGCGATGGATCACACTGTCACTGCCTCTTCTCTTGAGGCCTTGGCCTCGGGATGTGGGCAGACAACAGGCAAACATCCTGCTGGATGAGATACCTCTACCTAGGTGAGCTGGGGAGAGGCAGTTTGAGAACGTGGCCGCCTGGTTACCAGGGTTCCAAGTTCTGCTGGGCTGTTATCAGGAAGTGAGGTCACTGCCTGGGCCCCCTGCCCCGAGGTCTCCTGAGACAGGAGCACTGACCCCTGCCTGAGGAACCGCCCCCACACCGGCCCTGCTTCCTGCCACAGCGGAGGGCCTGCCTCTGGAGCAGCTGACTGGGCCACCGTTAGAGTCTCTTGTTGAGCCGATACACTCTGTCCTACCAGAATTTGTTTACTTGCCCCTGTATGACGTTTACACTTTTTCTGTTTATTGTCTTTAGAGTGTCATTTTTGATGTTATAACTGAAAGTTGCTGTTTCTGCTTTAAATTGTGCCCCTCCTGAGCGTGAGGTGCCGTCAGATGGTGCGCAAGCGTCAGCGCTGTGTGCTGCGGGTGTTCCGTCTGCCCCAAAGGAAACCTGCCCCCGACGGGCTCAGCGCCCACCGCTCCCCACCCTGGCAGCCCCTGAGGTGCCGTCTGTCTCTGCTCCGTTCCTGCTCTGGACAACTCGATGAGCAGGACCTTGCGATAGGCGTCTTTCTGTTTCTGGTCACACACGTTTATTACCTGAAATACCGTTTCCGTCCCTTAAAGGGACTTTCCAGGTAGAATGGAGAGCAGCTGAAAGAGAAGAAGCTCCTTGGCAGGTGTGTGCGTAACCTCGGGGTGGAGGTGCGTGTTGCTGTAAGAGCCACACAGGGTCAGCGATCAGTCAAGTCCATTCCAACGTGTCAAAAGGATGGCAGAATCCAAAGCTCATTTCACAAGTGCAGCATTATGCGAGTTCTAAAACCAGATAGCAGAGAAAAATTATAGGACCATATTTTTGATGACCATGGAGACCAGAATCCTCAACAAAATATTAGCAAACTGCTCAAGCATTACGTTAAAAAATCATACACCCCGACAAAGTGTGGTTTAGTCTGAAAATGCAATGTTGGTACAATATCCCCAAATCAAAACCTGTGACCCATTACATAAACAAAATGAAGCAGGAAAGTCAAATGATCCTGCAAATAGATGCAGAAAAAGCATTTGATAATATCCAGCACCAATTTATGATAAAAACTCTCAGCGAAGTGGGAATACAGGGAACATACTTCAACACACTTAAATAAATTTTTGTTTTCCCTTTATTTTCTTTACAGTGTCATTTATGTCATAAAAAGTTATTGTTTATACCTTAAACTGTGCCATTCCTGAAGAAGACATACATTCACGATGCCTTGCTGTAATTCAGAGTTGGATCCTCAAACATTTGTAGATTATTTCAAACATGGCATGTGCCGAGAGTCAAAGCACACAGTCATATTTTTATGTATGTAAAGGTAAAAAAATCTCAAAAACAGTTTGACAGAGATGTGGCTTTCAAAGTTGAAGCAAAGAACAGCACATATATGTGTGGATACACGCAGAACATGCACGTGTGGGTGTGTGTCATGTTTGTGTGTAGTGTGTGGGTTAGTGCACGTGCATATATTTCCATGTTATTTCTACCACAGGTGCAGGTGCCTCATTTTATTGCACTTCGCTGTATTGCTCCTCACAGGTATCGTGTTATTTCCAAGTCGAAGGTTCGTGGGACCCGAGAGTCCAGTGAGTCTGTCAGTGTCATGTTTTTACAGCATGTGCCCGCTCTGTGTCCCCGGGCCACATTTTGGTAATTCTCACTGTGCTTCAACTCTGCCACTAGTCTACTTGTTCCGAATTGTGATGCGTGACCTCTGATGCTACTATTACCACGGCTCCAGGGCACCAGGACCGTGCCCGTGTAAGACGGCAAACTGAATGCAGAAGTGTCGTGTGTGTTCTGACCGAAGCACTAACCTACTGACCTCCATCTCTCTTCCTGTTCCCTGAGCCACAATATCGAAATGAGGCCAGGTCATAACCTGACCATGGCCTCCAAGATTTCAGGTTAAAAGGAACACTGGTAAAATCCAAATAGAATTTATCCTTTTGCTGACGGTACTCTATGATGATTTATTTATTTTTACTAACTCTCTTACGATTCTTAAGACTTAACTACCAGGGTATGTAAAAAGTATTCAGTAGCACTGTACAGTAGTCGGCAGCTTTTCTCTAAATAAAAAAATTATTTTAAAATATAAAAGCAAACTAGCCTTGTGCACATAAAGACCACGAGGCCTCCGCGGAGGCCAACGTGGCCCTGGGCACCCACGCCGGCACCCACGCCGGCAGCTCCTGAGGAAGCAGAAACCAGCACTGACTGACAAGTGCCATCTGCCCAGAAACTCTCCTGTGAGAGAGAGTTCATGGGACAACCAAAAGGAGAATGGGGGAATGAATCCACAACTATATTTTACACAAAGGCACTGAGAGTAAACTATATTTCTCACATTATTGCATGTCACAAGGAAAAATGAAAATATCTGAGTGTTCATCAGTGAGGAATGTCTGGGGAAATGATGCTGTATTTGCATCTGTATTAAACTACATTCTCTGGTGGTGATTAGAATGGTTTAAAAACACATTGTTTCTCCCCCTTCTGGGTATGTATGCACTTCACACTTTCTCCTCCTGTTAAACCTACCCATGATCCAGAGTCTCAGTTTGCCCAATGAAATGAGAGCTACTCTAGGGGGCTAAGGCTTGTGAATGCTTCGTGTTTTCTTCTCTGTAGCAGAGATACAACTTGCTGCAGTAAACTGAGTGAATAATATAGAGCAGAGACCCAGGCAACCTCAACAAATATGTAGTTGAACCAAAAAGGAACGTTTATTGTTTTAAAACACTGAAATGTGGGAATGGTTTATTATGTATTACTGAAG